>JANHAO010019609.1:0-13154 GCA_026873985.1 Saraca asoca
CGCTGGTTGGGACCTTTACCAGCGTTTACAAACGCTGGTAAAGGTCAAAACAAACGCTGGGAAAGGTCTTTTCTGTTGTAGTGTGAGATTGGGGTCAAGTTACCCATGGATAGCTTACCTATATCTAAAGGGATGGCCAGTGAGTCTTACATTGATCTATATATTCCTATGTAAATAGCTTCTCTTAATTTGCATTTTTGTTATTAAATTTTATGTTTGGTAGTAAAAATATTGAATTTATAATATTAAATAATTAGCTATTTTAATTTACAGGAAGACTTCAATAAAAGAAAGAAGAATTTGGCATAAACTCAAGCAAAAGGAGGTCTTGAGGGCTCCAGGGAGATGGTTACTAGGTCTGATCGTGATTTATGAGTGGACACCATGGATGGAATAAAGAAGGGATGGGTCTATGAATTGGGGTCTAAGGCCACCATAAGGGTGGCAGCATCTGCCATTGCATCTCACTCTAAAAGCATGTCATGTGTTGTGCTTCAACAAGTCATGTGCATTGTTGTAGAGATGTAGTAGAAGATGCAGGTCATTTTCTCCTAGATGGAGCTACTTCTACAAACTAAGTAGCAACAACAAAATCAACATCCACCACCTCCTTTTCTACCTTATCCTCTTCTATGTGACTACCTTTAGCCCTCTGTGTACTACCAACAGCCCCTTACTTCCACGTATCCACCACCATCATAGCCACTACTGTAGCAGATTAGACCAATACTAGTTGGAGATAGTGGATGGCCTATTGATCATCACCAACAACAGTAGGAAGATGCTGCCCGTAATTAGAAGATTAATGAGTTTCTCTCCGATCTTAGTTTATAGTTATATTTTTAGGTATTTTATTTGAATAATATGTTTTATGCATTATTTAATTTGAATAATATAATTTATGGATTATTTGACTAATTTTATATTTATATAATGTGTCATATGTTTGATTTTATATCAATAATTAAATATTAAATTTTACAAATTAGAATTAAAAAAATATTAAAATTAATTTCCATTGGAATTCTGAAGTTAATTAACTAATGGAGATTATTTTAAAAAAAATTATTTATTCCAACGGATGAATAAAAGAGAAAAAATAAATTTTATGAAAAAACCTTCCTTTCAAAATTCTAGAATTGAATTTTCGACGGTAGTTTAACCAACAACCATTTTCCGTTAGAAATTTTATTTTTTGACAAAAAATCCTTAATTTTCATTGAAAATTGTGAGCTTTTTTTGTAGTGAATTCCTAAAAAAATTCAAACATGTAAAACCTATGATGGACTTGAAAGAAAAGAAGATTGCTCAATGATTCAAAAATAGTAACAAGAAGCAAGGCTAAAACAATATGCACAAGAGCTAAGAAGAATCAGGCTTGTGGATTCTTTTACCACTAAAAGATCTAATAGGCTAAATACTTTGGCTACTCCAAAGGTTGCTCTTCAACCAAATAAGAAAAAACTATACACAAAACCTATCTTTATTAAAAGGTTTAATGATAAAAAGAAGCTTTGTTTGCTTAACCAATCCATATGGCTTATCTAAATCCAAAAGAGCAAGCACATGCTAAGAGGGAGCCAGTACTAACCACTCCCAATGATTACTTCTTCACAACCTTTTCTTCTCCAATAAGAGCAGCCATAGCAAGCTTTAACGATAAGGAGATAGATATGTTGACCTTGGAAAAAATAAGATTAACTCTGATCAAGATGCTCAAAAAACTTTTTCAAATGATCTTACACTTGTTATCCATAAAAACCAGACTTGAACAAGTGCCCTAATAATCCTACTAAACCTACCATCACAGCCCCTGATGTGCCTATTGCTTATGCTAAGAATAAGCAACTTGATATCCATATTGAAAAGCCTATTGTGTTCTCAAATCTCTCACCCATCACTTCCTCCAAAGCTCTTAGCTTAGGCAACTTTCATGGAAAAATTAACTGGACTCTTCCTAAACAACCTAAGTTCACTACTATTCCATTCCACCCTCTCTTTCTAAACCCTAATGTGAGTACCGAGCTTGCCAATCAAACAAACCTAAGCTCCTTAAATTAGCAAGCTTAACAAAACCCTTTTGTGAATGACAATGTACTTATGCTTGAGGCAAGATTGGGTTTTCTAGAACTACAAGTTGGGTAAATTCAAAAAGATTTGATAAGGTAAAAAGAGCAAGTTCAAAAACATTTAGAAAGGATAAACTAAGAAATTCAACGATTGCATGATCTAATCATGAACCAGGTCTAAGCTGCTTTTGCATCAATTAAAAGGCCTTATATTAGATTTAGCAAGTTCCTACACTTATCATATTGTTTCATATAGCTAAGTCACTATTTAGGATGTTTCTCTAGGTTGTTGCTAAGTATTTCATGTCAGCATTCTAGTTTCTTATTTTAGGAGTATAACAACACTTAGATTTCTTTTTGGATCATGTTCATTGTACTACTTTGACATATATTTAACTTTAACAATTGCATCCTTTTAATTGCTGAAACCTTCAGTTAATTAAAATGACAATAAGGTTTGTTGTCACATCTTTTTATTCTCATAACTGTACCTTTTGGATATTTGTTGTAAATTAACTACTTTTGTAGGCTCATAGTTCATTAATATAATGGAGCATTATTACATGCCTATGATTCCCACTCCCCTTGTATTCATTATTTTTGGAGTTTTCTGCCTCGTGAACTTGCAGCCTATTATGTTTTGCCATAATATTGCTTTTAATGCTCATACTATTTTAATGGTGAAAAGAGGGAAAATTCCAATAGCAAAGAGTAAGTAGATTTGTGATCCGCTAAAAACAAGAAGGACTAGACATAAGAGCAAGACACTCTAGTTTAAAACTAAAAAATATGCTTATATGTATTGCTAGTATAATATGGTTTATCTTATTTTTTTACTAACTTCTTTGCAGGGTATCATCATCAAAATGGGGAGAATGTGAAACCCTTTATGCTTAAATATGCTTTATTCATGTTTTAATGATGATTGGTTAATTATTAGAAAAATCTTTTTATGCAAAGAATATGTTTTGATTGGTTTTTTTATCCAATTGCTCGTTGCTTAATAAAAAAATTTTAAAATCTATGCAAGCATAAATATCCAAGTTTTTTTTTTATATAATATCTCTTTATTTCTTATATAATTGATTTAAAATAATGTCATGCTAAATGTGTCAGACTTGTGCTTAACTGAGTTAATTAAAATGCCCTGAAACTTTTAGATATAAACTAAGAAATTCTAATATAATTTGAGATTGCTATTTGCTATCTATTATAAATTTGCAACATTGTTACAACTATGGTTATGTATGATGTCTTACTTAAATGGAATGCTTGGTCTTGCATGTATAATGTTCTATATCTCTAGAACATTATATAAGTGTTTGCTCTTTGCATTGCCCCTGGAAAATTCTGTGTTATGTGGGTTGCTCTTTGTAGTCTAACATTGACATAGTGCAGAACTCTATGAAAATCTGATCCAGTCAGTTGCTCTATACCCTTTGTCACATTATGCTAAGATAAAATATCACATTTAACATGTGAACATTTTGAAAGAGCAACCAAGCTAAGCTTACTTATTGCACAATGATAGTGACAACTCTGGTAGATTTCAAAAGTGAATGAAAGAACAAGTTAAAAGTTTTGAGTTTGATAGAGACCTCTCTATCAAAATTTCTAAAGTCAAATAAAAAGCAATTAACATGAGCTGGCCAATTGTACTTTGACACTGATAACTCATTAGAAATTCAATTTCAAATAAAGTGCAAGCTGCTCCAGGTCCAATGCATTTGATCGAAAATGACAAGTTCCTAAACATTCTAAAAGAGCAAGCAATATTCTTAAGGTCCAAAATGCTCTTTGGTTCCTAGCTCTTCTATAAAAGGGGAGGTGGACTTCACTTCAAATTACATCACACAAGTAAATCTCTTTCTATTTCTAAGAAGGCTTCTCTTTCTAGATTTATATTCTCTTAAGTCTTCTTTTAAGCTTTTCACTTGTAAATCTATACTTCGAGAGTATGAGAAGTATTTTTGTATCTTTGAAACAAATCCTTTTTCATTCTTAAGTTTTGTAAAAAGTTCATTAGTTAGGGGTAAAAGTGAGTGAATCACTTGTAAAAAACTTATAGCTAGGAACTTTGCCTTGTTGTGAGAAAAAGGAGTAAAATCAAAAATACGATCTTCTCTTTGGACCATCAAATCTTTATACATCAGTGTTATCATTCTTTTTCCATATTCTCCTATTTTTATATACTTTAACTTGCTTATTTCTATTTGATGTTTACTTTATCTTTCCAAATTATTTACTTGCCTTTTGGGGGGAAAGTTTTTAAATATAAACTTTTCAATTATTTTTAAACACCAATTCACCCCCTCTTAGTGCATTTGTCCTATTAAAGAGAATTTAAAATATGATAATTTTAATCATTTATCATAAAAATATATTTTCATTATTTTTTATTATATAAAAAAATATTAAATTTATATTATTATTTTGAATAAATATTTATTATTTTATAAGAATATTATAATCATTAAATATTTTTATTCTATTTTTACATTATTTTATATACCAAACATAATAAAATTTCATACTAAACAAAATTATAGAATCATCATCCCATTTGTTTTTTTCCTTATTCTTATTCTCTTACTCCATTTTCATTTTATTCCCACTTAGATAATCCAATTCAATCCAACCAAATGAGTAGTTATTAGTTTCAAATCAATTTTAAAATCTCATATGTAAACCAATTAAATTCCACTACAAACACAATCACCCCTTGATCCCCACCCATCAATTTCAAAGTAAACAACTTACTATAGATTTTACCAGATTTTGAATCATTTACATAAAAGTCAAAACTAAACAAAAAGACATGAAAAGAAGCAGGATCGACTAAGAAATAAATCTATTTAAATCTCTTCTTAGTGATTATAACTCCATCACTTATCAATCCAATAGTCTAGACCTTGCTCAAAAATTTAATCTTAAACTCAACTTATGGGCTAAAAACTAAAATAGACTTATCAAGCAGTCCAACTCATAATAGAATTTGTCACTTGGATCCACAGCCTTCAAACATAATTAAAACGGTGCATTTTCACTTCAAACCTTCATGAAAGTTGTGGAGGTGGATCTTAGCTATCCATTAGGCTTAGTTTTTCACCAAAATAAGGTCTAGAGCTCCAATTATGATCAAAATATAGAAACTGATTCTAAGTCAGTTGGTCACCATTCTAGTTTCACTTTTGGCTTTAATTTGACCTTCAAAATGGCTAAACTGGGCTTTGGACTTTGCATGATATTTGTAGAGAATCCTCTTAACTTTCCTAAGACATAAGAATTACCCAAAATAAAACTCTAAAACTCAAGATACACCTAAAAATCTAAAATAATGTTAAATTACCAAATTAATCCAATTAACCTAAAAAATTGACCAAACCAAGAAACCAATCGCAAGTATCTAATTAAGCATATAAACATGAAAAAAGACTAAGTATAAAAGGGATATAAAATGTGTGCAAATTGTGTTGATCAATGTGCTCCTGTAATATTCATTGTGCACACAAAGAAAATGGATTTGGATCTTCTCATTTTCCATTTTTTTTTGTCTTTTTTTTGTTAAATTAGAGAGAGACATACATGAAATTTCTTGTGGATCTCATTATAAATAGAGAACAAATTGAGGTTTCATTATATATAAAATTCCTATATCCATCTCTCTCTAATATGATAGGAAAATGACAAATAAAATAAAATAAAAAGAGAGGATTCAAATTCCAACAAAACACATGCAAAAGGAGTGGGCCTAAATATATAGCAAGTAATTTAAATTGTTCCATTACCACTGCAAAAAAATCATGCAATTTCCAACAGAAATTCTTGATGGATTTGTCCTTTAGAAAGTTCAATCAAAAATCCATCAGAAATTTGATCAAAATTGAAAAAATCGCTAGTTACCAATCACCATTGTCCATCAGAAATATTTTAAAAATCTATTAGAAATTTTGTCGTAAAATTGGCATGAATTTTAATAATTTTTTTTTTCAGATTTTCCAATAGATTTTAATGTACAACGAAATTTTGATGGAAAAATCCGTCAAAAATTTTAAAAACTTTTAAACCACTGAGCACATGATCTACCTCTCATTTTCACTTTCTTCAGCTTCCTGTGCTACATTAAAGCTCTTTCTTATTTTTCCAGCTTGTTTTTTATGCTTTTAAGATAATTTCATAAATTTAGATAGATTAAATTATTTTAACTGCTTTGTTTAACATTTTTATCAATTATTTTTGTTTAATTAATATGTGTTTCATGATTTAATTGGATTTTTTATGTAGTTTTGGACTTTAGTTTGTGTACAAAATTTTTTTGCCACTTTTCTTGCTTAGACATTGAAGCTAGTATATATTTTTAGTTATCAGTTGATTAATTATTGACAATTTTTCATGTTGTTGGAATTAATTTTAAATTATCAATTATATTTTTTTTGTAGGTTTGAATTAGGATTGATTAATTATATTTGTTAAATTATATTTAGGAATTATATATATTTTAAATTAGATTTTGTAGGATTAAGTAGTTAGATAATATACTAAATGGCATTGTTGATATTACTTTAAGAATTACATATATTTTGAGTAAGAACATATTTTATTTTAGAAATTATTTTGGTTTTATTAATTTTTAAAATTAGTAAATGTCTTATAAATATTAATTATTAATTTCATAAATAGATTTAGTTATTATTTATTTTTACTAAATAAGAAAAAAATATAATAATGGAACTATTTACAGAATATAGAAATTTCATATATAGTTTCTCTTATATATTTCTGTAAATATGTAGTAATTTTCTCTTATTTCAATTAATTTCAAAAAATAGAATATGGAAATTTTGCAATACTGTAGGTGAATATATGATAAACTTCTTCCAAGACATAATAGATATAAGATGGATTTTCTTAATGCAGTGGAAGAATTTATCAATTTTATGAAAACTCATACAATTTATTTATGTGATAATCGGATAAGGTGTTTATGCTCTAGACATAAATGTAGAAAATTTTTAACTCCTGATGAAATTAGATTTGATTTGTATATATTTGGATTTAAATATAATTACTAGTTGTAGATTAATCATAATGAGGAGAGACTTATAAAAAAAGGGAAAGTCTTCTAGAGGTGTGACATGAGATTTGTATAATACAAGTAATACGTATGAGAACATAGTATTGAATGATGGTTAACCAAATGTTACAACTCACTTTGAACACAATGTAGACGAGCCTCCAAATAAGGATGCCATAACTTTCATGAATGTTAGAAGTTATAAATCAGCCATTATGGGCAAATTGTACTAACCATTCAAAGTTGTCATTAGCAGTAAAGATGTTAAGCATAAAATCTAACTTTAATTTACTATAGAATTCCTTTGATCAGTTTATGTAATTTATGTCAAGGACACACCCATCTGATAATGTTGTTCCTTCTAACTTTTATGAAATAAGGAAGTTAGTAGAGAAGTTAAGATTGGGGCATTAGAAAATAGACTGTTTTATGAGATGGTGCATGTTGTTTTATAAGGAGGTTAGATTTGTAAAGAATATATAATTTGTGGTTTGCCTCAGTATAAGGAACAAAGGATAAGCTAAAATAGCAAAGAAATTCCCTTCAAGAAAATATATTATCTACCCTTAAGCCCTTGGTTGTAAAGGTTGTATGCTTCAATGAAGTTAGCTCCTCATATGAGAGGGCATCATGAGAATCGAAGGGAGACGAGCACTTTGTGTCATCCTTTGGATGGAGAAGCTTGGAAATAATTTGGCCAACATTACTTGGAGTTTGTAGCTAATCCTCAAAATGTAAGACTTGGATTATGTTTTGTTACAATCACTTCATTCAATCATAATGCTACACCATATTCATGTTGACCAATAATAGTCACTCCTTACAACTTGCCTCCGGATATACATATGACAACTCCATATATGTTCCTAACCTTAATCATCTTAGGTCTAAAAAATCTGAAGAATAAAATTGATGTATTCATGAAACTATTGATAAATGAGTTACTCACTTTGTGAAGTGATGGCATTTCAACATATGACATTTATAGAAAATGAAACTTTCAAATAAAGGTCACACTGATATGGACTATCAATGACTTTCCTACATATAGGATGTCATCTAGTCGGCAAATGATTGGAAAACTAGCTTGCTTGATATGTAAGGGATCCACAAAAGCAGTCACTTTAAAGCATGGGAGGAAATAGTTATGGTTTGATTATTATAGATAGTTTCTACCATATAATCATCCCTACAAGAAAAACAAGAATAACTTCATCAAAAATATAGTAAAAAGATCCAAACCACCTCCAAGATTAATTGGTGAACAAGTTTTGATCGGGTTTGTTCCACTCCAAAGTTCAGAGAAACTTGACCAATCAAAATGCCAAGATATGGGGTGGATCACAATTGGACTAGGAGAAGCATATTCTGGAACTTACTATGACATAATCTTTATGCCATGCACATAGAGAAGAGTGCCTTTCATAATGTGTTTTATACAGTGATGGATGCTAAAGGGAAAATCAAAGACAATATTAAGGTGATGTTGAATTTGCCAAAATACTATAGAAGAAAGGAGTTAGAGCTTAAAGAGACTACCAATGGGAAAATATATAAACCTAAAGTTTCTTATACCTTGAGCTTGGATGAGAGAATGGCAATCTATGACTAGGTCAAGGCGTTAAGGATGCTCGATGATGATGCCTCCAAATTGGATAGTTGTGTCAACGTAGGTAATAGTAAGATATTTGCCATAAAAAGTCATGATTGACATATTTTCATGGAAAGATTGCTTACTATTGGCTTTTCTAGATTCTTAGATCTTGTATAGAGGACCTTAACAAAGTTGAGTAAATTCTTTAGGGAATTGTGCTCAACGGTCTTGTGAGAAGAGGAATTAGTCCAAATAAAGCAAATTATTCACTTGATAATATGCAAGCTTGAATGGATGATCACTAGGTTTTTTGGACTTAATTAAGTATTTGCCTATTCATTTGTCATTTGAAGAAAGGGTAAAGGACCCTGTTCAATATTGATGGATGTATCCATCTAAGAGATTTTTCAACTAGTTAAAGAAGAAAGTTAGCAACAAAGCTAGATCCCGAAGGAAGTATATGCAAAGCTTATTTAACCGAATAGATAGCTTAATTTTGTCAATACTATTTCAGCCTTGATGTGCAATGCCAAAGCACAATAGTTGGTAATAATGATGACTGGAGCAGTAATAGAACCATGGAACTTATTCTTTCCATCTTAAATCTTCTAGTAAACTCTATTGGGTTTTGCCAAGAGTGATATTTGGATGATAAAGAATTGAAATTAGCTATGATACACATGTGTTTAAATTATGAAGAAGTTAAGTCATTTAAAGAGTAAGTATTTGTGTAACTGTTTTAATAAATCATTTCATATCTTTAACTTTGATTTCATAGTATGTTTTTTCATTGGTTGAAGACTATATATCCAAATATGTAGAATAAAGACATCACAGTAATGATCAATGCTCAATTCACTTCCTAGTTTTGCTCTTTTGTAAGTGTAACCAATAATTACTTTTTCTATGTAACATTGTTTACAGTTGTATGATGAAATTTTGATATGAAATTATGTTGTTCACAGGTTTGCAATCCCTCAAATGGTGTAGTCAATAAATATCTGTTGGATTTAGCTTATAAGGGTGGTCAAAACATTTCCAATGTATTTTGCCAATAAGTATAAGTTTCACACACACCAATGGAGTTAAGGGAAAAAAACAATTAATAATGGAGTATAAATGAAGGGCATAAGGAATATCACAATAAGGGAAGATGAATTTTATGGCATTTTTAAAGAGATTATACAACTTAAGTATCTAGAATTGTTGATAAAAAAGGTGGTACTTTTCCACTGTGAATGATTTGATCCTATATAGGCCATGGTATGAGAGTGCAACCCCAATACCACATAATTGAAATCAAACATACAAGACAATATGCCAAGTATGATTATTTCGTCATTGCACAGCAAACAACACAAGTGTATTATGCACCACATGTATAAACAAAGAGAGATAAGTAAGGTTGGTAGGTTATTATAAAGACCAAGCCTCGCATAATGGTTAAGGATAAACACATAGTAGAACATACTTACCAGGATAATCATATGTTATATGCATCTTAGTTGATTCCAATAAATGATTCAATTGTTAGTTTACATGATGGAGATGGTGGATATGACGAGGTGGGTAGGCTACTAGTTGTAGAACAAGAAGTGATGTTGACAAAGACAAATAAGAGGATAAAGATGATGACAAAAAATATGTAAGGGAGGAATCAAATGAATGATACTACCATTCAATGTGTGACATGTTAATTTGTTACTTGTATAGATGAGTGCTAAACTACTTTATTCATATTTCCATATATATGATTATTTTCTAATTATATCATCTATGAATATTTGTATATGACTTGTTGCCGGGGTACTGGACAATAGGGTAAATGACAACAATCACATAAATGGGGTTCCCCCGATGATTCCTCTGGTAATAGTTCGTCTGTGATTGCCAGCCAAAGCCTTTCACTATCATTCCTCTTGGCTACGCTTTCATGCTTACACTGCAGCTTACATATAGCCAAATAGAGCTACCTACACAAGCGTTGATGTAGACGCAATCGTAGCAGCAATAGGACCCATTCCCAAAGATAACTGGGACACTATCACAAATGGCACCTTAATCTTTAAGAGCAGTATTTGCCTTTGGATAGCCTCTACTCCTTAAGGCACCCAACTTGGTCCTAAAGAGACCATTATATCGTCTAAAATGGATTATATTATGAACTTTATTTTTTACATGAACTTTATTTTTTAATTTCTTAACTATGTTTTTATTTGTTAATTAGGTTTTTTCTAACTCATAAGCTAGTAAGCACCATACATCATGTCATCATGAGCAAGTATGAGGGTGTATAGCCTATGTGGAAGAGTATTTCAGAGCCTAACCTCAAGATGCTATATGCGAAGTTTGTGGTAAAGTTTCAATACTTTGTTTATAATTTAAATTTCATTTTTTAAACTGTTCTCTAATTATTTGATGTTTTACTTGTTTTTAATTGCAGAGGTACTAGAAATGGAACCCTTTTTACGAGAAGTACATGTGAAAAAATTTCAACCATAAAGGTTTCAACAAAATAAAAGCTATGATAGGTAAAATGCTGAACAAGAGGGCCACTCAACCTAACCAAATTGAGGATAAGGAGCGGGAAGGCCTTTTCAAGTACTAGAAGAACCCCAAATTTAAGTCCAAGTCCAAGCAAAATAAAAGAAATAAGGTCTTGAATGCAGCTGGATAGGGTTCTTCCCAACACACTGGCAGATCCATCCACATATCAGAGCATCGACTGCGTATGATAATGTTATTTTAACTTAATGTTATTTATTTCATTAATATTGTTATAGATACGTTCATACTACAATCTATATTATCCATGAAAATTGTCATGTTGTGCAAATAGTTGAGATTGGGGTCAAGCCACCTGTGAACAGCTTGTTTTACCACACCCATACCCAAAAAGACAGCTAATAGGTCTCGCCTTGAACTGCACAATCCTATATAAGCAACTTCTCTTGACTTGCATTTTTGTTATTGATGTATTATCTGTTTAGTAGTAAAAATATTACATTTATAAGATCAAATAATTAATTTATTTTAATTTGTAAGAAAAATTCAACAAAAGAAAATAGGACTTGGTGCAAACTCAAGTGCAAAGATGTCTTAAGGGCTTTAAGGAGACAGTTGGTGATATGGCACGACCATTTGATCATAATTTGTGGATAGACACCATGGATGGGACAAAAAAGGGACGAGTCTATGGTTAGGGTCCGAGGCTACCATGGGCATGGCTGCATCGACTGTTTTATCTCACATTGAGAGCGTGTCACATGTTATGTTAGAGCAACCCATACACACTATTGGTGGGATGCAACAACAGTTGCAAGTTATTTTCATTCAAACGAAGCATTTTATGCAAACTCAACAGCAGCAACATATCCAGCATCCATCGTCTCCTCCTCCACCTTATTCTCATTACATGACGACCACCAGCCCCTGTCTATTACTAGACACCTCCTACCTACATGTATCCTCTGCCACCATGGTCACTACTACAGTCGGCGGTTCAACCACCAACTGAAGGTCCTAGATAGCCCAATACTGGCCTATACTAGCAATATCAGTAGGATGTTACCTGAGATCAGAAAATTAATGATCAACTCTTCTCCAATATTAGGTTGTAGTCATATTTTTATATTTTTATTTGAATAATGTTTTATACATCATTAATTTAAATAATACAATTTATAAATTATTTTACTAATTTTATATATTTATAATTATTCATGTGTATTGTATTTTAATCTTTTATTATAAATTAAATATTTATATTTAGAAATTAGAATTAAAAAATATTAAAATTATTTTTATTACTAATTAAAATTATTTTAATAAAAATAAAATTTTAAAAAAATTATATTAATTATAATTTTAAAAATATATATTTTTTGACAAATTTAAAAAATTACGTAAAAAAATTATTCCTTCTAAATTTATTTGAAAAAAAAAAGTTCAACAATAATTTTATTGATGATCATTTTTTTTTATCAAAAATTGATATTTTTAACAGATTTTTTAATTTTTAATAAAATTTTTCATCAAAAATCACATATTATTTTTAGTGTACATCTTACTAAGTCGGAAGGGTCATTGCCAACTTAACATTCACTTAAAAGTAAAACAAAGCCCAAGCCCATTTAACCAGAATTTAGACACTGCATCTTGGGAATAAATAATACAAGTTTTCTGGTAAGAATTTGATCTAATCACAAACTAAGGTTTGACAAAGTCTCAAATGGTCTCATTTTATTTCTCTCCCTTGATTCAGGTCCATGCATTTCGATATAAAATTTATTCAACCATTTGACTTAAAAAATAAGCTACATATATTTGACATTTCAAACGGTTAGGCATCAATTAATTAATATTTATTGGACGGCTTTGTACATATCTTCAGCTCTAAACTATTATTAATTACTAC
>JANHAO010019610.1:0-13154 GCA_026873985.1 Saraca asoca
TTATATAATGTTATGTATTTTTCATCATTTTTAATTTATTGTGATAAAAAAATTTAGTTGAAATAAATTTGCTATATTTTTAATATATTTTAAACTTTTTTATGTATTTATTATCTCAGAATTAAAATACAAATGAGTTAATATTTTAAGTTGAAATAAAAATAGATATATATATAAAATATAAAGATGTGGGATAATTTGTGAGATCCAATTGGAGAACTTTTTAGAATTGCACCATTGGAGTGGAGAGTTGCTTAAAGTAGTATAAAGTAAAAATTGGTGATGTAGCATGATGAGACCCATAACAAGAGTAGTTAAGCAACTTCAATGGATTGCACCATTGGAGATGCTCTAATAACAGTCATTGGCCTTTGGGAGACTGAGGAGTTAGTTGCATGCCTTTTCAAACCTTGAAACCAAAGAAAACCAACATGAATTTCAGTGATGCCAAATACATATCCAAGAGATATTTTATCTTATTTTTTACACAAATTCTTTTAAATATGTATATATATATAAAGAGCTCCACATTTTTAACACTTACATACTTTCTCCTTTTAAAGTTTGTACATATTTTATCTCAACATGGATTTCGAAGCCTCGCTTGTTATCGAGGCTAGGAATACTCAAAGATGCAGCCTTTTCATGTATTTAACATTTGGGCTTTCGACTGTGAAATGGGCTCAGAAGTAGTAATTATCTGGCCTATAATTGTTTTTCAAAAAGAGCCTAACCAAAAATTTTAATATAGTTGCCGGAACCCCCTTTAATATTACTTTTTTGTAATGCCTTTAATATTACAAAAAGTGTTAAAAACAGAAGGATGTAACCGAGGCCTTGGCATAATCGCTTGTTGGACCCCAGACCAAAAAAAAAAAAAAAACACAGTAAAAAAGGTAAAATACCTTTTTTTTTTTACAGTAGTCAAATTTTACTTCCATCTGAAAACTTGAAAATTAAATCCTTGAAGTATATAAAAATTGAAATTAATATCAATTATTCACTTAATTAATAATTTTTTAAATTATATGATTTTTTATAAACTTTTTAAAAGAGAATCACAATATTATTATATATTGGTTTAGCATATCATTTTTTACATATAATTTTTATGTTATATAATTAATAGAAATTAAAATAAATATATATGTAATTTTAATTAAATATTTGAAAATAAATTATGTGTCACTCAAATTTCACAAGACTAAAAATATTTTCTAAAAAAATATGTGGGAAACCTTGGCCTAAACATTGTAACCACTAGTATGCCTTGTTATAAACATAAACATCATAACCTCTCTTGAAACTTTTCCACCTGATGTGGAACTTGCTGATGTGTTGCCTCTTGGTAAATTTGGTTTCTTGCCTAAATCACAACAAATAATAATAATAATAATAATAATAATAATAATAATAATAATAATAATAATAATAATAATAATAATCATGATGATGATGATGATAATAATAATCAATGCATAATAGAGCCAATATATATATATATATATTGGAAGTAGTTAATCAAATGAGTTAGCAGTATATTTATTTTGATGTCTCCTTAATACTTAATAAGTGATTTGGTGTTGGTTAGTTATGGTTTATATTCTTATTGATTATTTGAGTGGGCAAATATATTTGAAACCCGTAGGCTTCAACATATGCCAGTGATGGTTATGCAGATTGTTGTTTTTCCATTCACTTTGTAAACACACATATTAAATATACATATGAAAAAGCATTCATATCCCTTTGAGAGCTACGTTTTGCCATTACCTATGCAAGCTTGCATTTCCCACTTGCTTCACCAGTTGGCTATTACATTTTTGTCGGGTAGGTTTGAATTTACACTATTAAATATCTGCTATTGGTTTTACTAATCAGCATATCATTTAGGTTGATTAAAAGAAAGTGTAAAAGAAGTTTTCTTTTTATTTTATATACATTGAAGTTTGTGGGTTCACTCGGATTGCTGCTAGTGTGCTGACTTATATTGCACTCATTCCATTTACTGATTGTTGTTCTTTGAGCTATGCATGATGGTAGGGAGATTTGACAATATTTCTGATGTTACATTCGTAAAGGAGTCATGGAGATTGAAAGCCTGGATTATCTTTTTGTGTTTGATGCTTAGATATGATAGAAATGACACAACTAGTAGGACGGTATATGTAGCTCCTGTTATTGATTATTAAAATTTGTTACTTCTCAAATTATTTGACTAATGCATAATTAGACCATTGATTTTCAGGGAGGGTACATACAAACATCAATGAAGCGTACTTTTTTTCAAACCACTTCTAACTAATGGCCTTGTGTATATAAATATATTAGTTTAGTGTTGCTAATAACAATGGATTATTCAAGGCCATCACTCACAAATACAAGATCAATTTCCAATTTTCTACGTCTGTATCTAAAGTTGCTAAACCCCCTATTCCTCTTCATGGATTTCCTTTTGTTAGTTTTAGTAATATCATTGCTAAGACCATGGATGACAAGTATTTGATTGGTATGTGCTAAGAATTTTTTTTTATTTTGATTTTCTTATTGTAATTTACCTTTCTAATATCATAATTATGCTTATGCATATTTTGGGTAGATATTATTGGTAAGATTTTTGTTATGAGTGATTTTGAATGCAAAGATAACAAGGATGGTGTCACTTATATGTGGGTTTCTCTGCAGTTGAAGGATGGTGTCACTTGTATAAGGTGTTTAGTTGTTTTAATTATCTTTTACAAATACAGAGGAAATGCTCTACCATGCACATTATGGGGTGACTTTGCTGAAAGATTGGAGAAACATGCTGCAGAAACCACAAATAAAGTTGTAGTGTTGATATTGCAATTTGCCAAAATCAAAGAATTTACGAGTAATAATGTTTTCTTTTCACCATGTGATTCTGACAATAGATGCTTTGTAATTAGTATCCTCATATTATAACAGGCATTTTTACCCTGTAGCTTTCCTTTTTTTTCCTACCACATGTCACCTTCTTAGTAATGGTTTTTTTTCCTATCCATTCTTTATTTTTTTTTTGTTCCACTCTTGGCTTCTTTCTTTAGCTAATGAAAAGAGCTAATCAAGGTTTGTAATGACAATAGCATTTTTTGTAATTTAAGTAGGATTGTTGGGGTTTTGTTACTAAGCCATTTTCCATTTGATCAAATTGCCTTCAATAAAATATTTCTTTGTAGTTGTTTGGTTGAAGGTGGTGTGGTAAATGAAGTATTACTTTCCCACTTTCTTTGCAAGCAAATGTCATGAGATGGGATTTAGGACAATATATATTGTTTCTTCACTCTTTCCTATTTTAATTTGTCTAAAGTACCGATTTTTTTCTCTTTCATTCATTATTATGTAGGAAAATGGGATGCCACTCTCTACTTCATTTTTATTTTTAATTTGTTGGAAAGTTGAATTTTTTCTTTCTTCCACTGCTTATTATCATTGAAAATGGATGACATTGTTGGGAGATTTGTCTCCTTTCTTCTTTATGGATCAGACTCAGCTTTGTTTCATGGGGGTTCTTTTCAATGGTTGAAGCTTTGTTTCAATGGGGGTTGATGGAGTTTTTTTTCTCTACGTGCTGCTCCTGTAAGTTTAATATTCCCCTTTCGTTTGATTTCTCCAAGAAATTGATTTAATGTTTTAAGTTCAAAAATTCCACTTTCATTTGATTTCTCCATTTGAATTTTACGAGCTACAAGGAGGGAGTTCTACTCATTGTGGTTAATTCAATTGAATTGCAATGTGGAAGATCAGTAAGGGAAGTTTAATTTATTGTCTTTCTATTTTTGTGAAATAATTTTTTGGTGCTGTCACGCTGGTATTTGATTTTGCATGTAATTTTATTTTGATATTTTTTCTTGTTTAAATAATTAATAATACCATAATTTTTTAATAATTTAATTTGATGGTTTTTTTATCTTCAAATTATAGCTGAGGTTGGAATGCTTAAATTGGACTGATTAAAAATTTTGAATTTACCTCTTGTTATTTGAGATTTGGGAATTTTATTTTATTTGGTTCAAAACGGTGAGTTTCACTATTTCGCCGGTTATTAAGTTGATTTATTTTGTTGTGTTAACTAAAAAGATAAAGAGTTGTTAGTGCTGATTTTCCATGTATTTGTTTTGGAATTTTTTTTATTTAAAAGTATTGATATTTGTTTGTATTGCAAGGCAATAATAGCTATTGTGTTTGACAACTTATGACATTTTGATATGATAGGGGTATTTAATGCTTCTGAACTCTAAAGCAAATAAAGCCATAACACTAAGAAGTAAGTGGATGATAGATGCTCAACTGAAATTGTCCTTCCTATACCATCTTTTTTCTTCATTCTCTAAGATTGAATTGTGATTGCATTCTTTGTTTTTTCTGCTAGCAACTTTGAAGAGTTGAGGTAAGGTTGTCTATGATATGAAAATATTTCTCTTTTTGCTGACAAGCTGCTGGTTTCTTTTTTCTTTTATTTTTTTAATTTTTTTGATTTCTAAGTTGATGTGATAGTTTGGTGCGGATTGTGTAGGCAAGTTTTGGTAGTTCAATGGTTTTCTACTAAAAAAGTTAAAGATTTAGAAGCCAAACCTTGAAAGACATATTTTTTTTTGTTATATCACAGTTGTGATTGATCATATTAAAATGAAATGGACTTGCATTTTTTATTTTGTGGTTGAACCTTCTCTTAAGAAAATAGTAAAGTGTCTTTTAAGTTATTGAAATATTCATGTCCTTGCTATAAAGTTGATGGTTTATCATATACTATGTTTATTCTGTTGTTGGTTGCTAACCTTTTGTGATAGTTGATATGGGTTGTCTACACAAGTTGTTGTTTTGGTAGTACAATGGGTTTTTACTCTCTTTAAAGATTCAAAAGTTAGACCTTGATTGATATAGATATATATATTATATGTGATTTTTGTTATACCATAGTTCTAATTTTTCATCTTAAAACAAACTGGACTTGCATTTTTTATTATGTGGTTGGACTTTCTCTCAAGAAATTAGTAAAACACCTTTTTGGTTGTTGAAATGTTTATCTCCTTGCTATGAAGCTGATGGTGTATCATCAAATATGTTCATTTTATTTTTGATTGCTAACTTTTTGTGATAGTTAATGTAGGTTATCCACAAAAGTTGTTTGGGTAGTTCAATGGCTTCTACTCTCTTTAAAGTTAAAGATTCAAAGTCAGACCTTGTTATATATATATATATATATGATTTTTGTTATACCACAGTTATAATTTTTCATCTTAAAATGAATTGGACTTGCATTTTTCATTATGTGATTGGACCTTCACTCAAGAAATTTGTAAAGTGCCCTTTCAATTGTTGAAATAGTTATGCTCTTACTGTGAACCTGATGGTTTGTCTTATAATATGTTCGTTTTGTTTTTGGCTCCCAACTTTTTGTGATAGTTGATGTGAGTTGTGTAGACAAGGTTTTTAGTTCAATGCTTTTTTGTGTTAGTTAAATAATTCTGGAATATTGGTTGATAGTCTTAAAATGAAATGCAGTTGAATATTGATTTTATTATATTGTTTGACCATTGAGCGTCTTAAAATGAACTAGACTTGGATATAGTGAAGTAGTGATACTTTAATGTGATTAAAGAACTATTTTGTTGTTCATATTTTTTTGTGTATGTGAAGTGTCTTTTAGGATGTACTAGGATCATGCCAATGCATTTTTATATTTCTTTGATGCATCACCCTTAATACATTGCACCAGCAGGCATAGGCTCTTGGCTAGTCTGTTATATAGTGAACACACACACATTACCTGAACATGAACTAAGCATGCTTGTTGTTTTATGTTCTTTGATCTTTTGTGAAAAAATAAGGTAAAGTATATTTTAGATATTGCAATATTTATGTGATTACTGTAATAGTTGTTAAGACAATTTGTGTATGGCTATTCATCATATATAGCTCAATTGCATTATTTTGGGTTTAAGTTAGGATACAACAGCATTATGCTAATGCATTTTAATATTTCTTGGATGCACACCTCCATTGCAGTATTAGTCATGGCCTTTTGCCCAGTCTACCATACAACACAAACACACACATATCTGAAAATGAAGTTTAAATCTATATTGTTTTATGTTCTTGGATCATCTGTAAAGAAATAAGGTAAATCATGGTTTGAGATATTTTAATATTTATGTGGTTACTGCAATAGTTGTTAACACAATTAGTATATGACTATCGATCATCTGTAATTTAGTTGCATTATTTATTTATTTTTTTTCTGTTGAAGTTAGGATGCTATTACATCATGGCAATGTATTTTTGTATTTCTTGCATCCATCCTATACAACACATTGCACTAGCAAAAATGCCCCGATGGACAATCTACTATGCAGCACACAAACACATATCTAAAATTGAAATTGAAATGAATATTATTATATGTTCTTGGATCTTCTCCCAAAAAATGAGGTAACGCATGGTTTGAGATATACTAATATTTATGTGGTTACTGCAACAGTTGTTAACATAATTAGTGTATAGTCGTTGATCATCTACAATTTTCTTGCATTATTATTTTTTTGTTGAAGTTATACTATAGCATCATGCTAATGCATTTTTGTATTTCTTGCATGTATCCTCTATAACACATTGTACTAGTAGAGATGCCTTGTTAGGCAGTTTGCTATGCAGGACATACACACATATATGAAAATGAAGTACACTTGCATATTGTTTTATGTGCTTGGATCTTCTGTCAAAGGATGAGGTAAAGTATGGTTTGAGACATTGGAATATTTATGTGGTCACTGTAATGGTGGTGGTTTATGATGGAATGTGTGCATTCTGGATTGCAGTTATGTGATGTCTGCATATTGTTCTTTATGTTATTTGATATATGATGTGTCTTTTAAGAAAAACATACACAAATTTTACTTATAGATTTTTGGTAGGAAACATTTTTCAAGTGGTATTAAAGGAGGTTTTTTTTTATGTTTTTAAATGATTTTTCTTGTGTTTTAAGTGTATATTGATTTTTGTATTCATTAAAAAAGTTGTTGAAGTTAGGTTCTTTGAGTATGTAGTAAAGCATGATTTAAGATATACTAATATTTATATGGTTACTGTAATAGTTGTTAACACAATTAGTGTATGATCATTTACAGTTTAGTTGCATTATTTTTGTTGTTGTTAAAGTTAGATCCTACAACATCATGCTAATGCATTTTTGTATTTCTTGCATGCATCCCCTGTAACACATTGCACTAGCAGAGATGCCCTGTTAGGAAGTCTGCTACGCAGGACACACACACACACACACATACATGAAGATGAAGTAGACTTGCATATTGTTTTATGTGCTTGGATATTTTGTCAAGGAATGAGGTAAAGTATGATTTGAGACATTGGAATATTCATGTGGTCACTATAATGGTGGTGGTTTGTGATGGATTGTGTGCATTTTGGGTTGTGGTTCTATATGTGTGCATATTGTTATTTATGCCATTAGATAATTGATGTGTCTTTTAGGAAAAGCAAACACAAATTGTAGTTATAAATTTTTGGTAGGAGACATTTTTCAAGTGGTATTAATGGAGGTTATTTTTTTTGTTTTTAAATGATTTTTTATGTATCTTACACGTAGATTATATTCATTAAAAAAGTTGTTGAAGTTAGGTTCTTTGAGTCTATTAAGTTTAGAGTTTCACAAATTTTGTTAGGCTACATTAAATGTCCCAGCTCCATGGTCTACTAACCTAGCAACCATGATTTTGAATGAAAATGAGTCTGAAAAAATTTCGAGTGTTTGAATTTGAGATAAGAACAATATAGACATGCTCAGTTGAGAAGAAAGTTGAAAAGGGCTGATAAACTAAAAGTCAGGAATGTTCTACATAGAGGTGAAGTTCCAACTGTGATTGAATTTTTAATTTAATGCAAATATCTTCTACTGTCATATTGTTAATGACTATGTTTTTCATTATAGATTGTCTTACTGAGGGTGGTCAGGAGGGGAATGCATCTCATATCACATGTGTTAAGCATGGAAATATTAGTAAGGATCTTAATGCAAATCGAAATGATGCCACTAATAATTCAATGTGTTTTCCACTTTCTAATAATCGAAAGATTACTTTGGATGAAGAAATAATGATGGTCCATTTTACCAAAGGGTAATTGGCTACAAGTTTGGTTAGGAAGATTGTAACAAGTCGTATACTTAGTGATATTTTGAATTGTGTGATCAATTTGAATGGTAAATTCTGTGAAGTAGGTTGGTATTTGGACATCTATAATAAGCGGTAGAAAGTCAAGAGAAAGGAATACACAAAAGGAATGTGGGTTCCTGCAACAAGCAGACAAATCCAAAAAAATACAAACAGAAGTGAAATTAGTAGCATCTTGGGAAGGCCCTTTCTGGGTAAAAGAAAGCCTATTAAACAACGCCTATCAACTAGAGACAATTAAAGGAAAGCCTATACGATATACTTAGAATGCATCACATCTGTAAACTTACTATATGTAACTGTGAACGCTAGCGACTAACAAGTTATGTAAATAAAATTGAGTAGAAAATAGAATAAAAAATGAGGTTATTCCTTATTAATTAACTTGATATATTTTGTCACTAATAAAACTCAATTAGTCCTTCGACACTTAAAATAGCCCGAACAGTCCCTTAACACTTAAAAGTTCAAGTAGTCCTTTAACACCAAGAAAACTTGAGCAGTTCCTCAGTATTTAAGTAAAGTATAATTTGTGGCAAAACAATTTACATAACTAAGAAACTTGTCAAAAGGGCAGAACAAAACTAGCATGAAAATGAATGACCCGTTGGAGGCCGATGTAACACTTAGCACTAAACGACCCATTAGAAGTCAAGAACCATGCTAAAGGCGACTATACACAAGAGATTAACCCATTGAAAGTGCTCGATACTACATAAGTAAGTGGCACGTTGAAAGCTGAACCACAAAAGAACTAGGAAATAAAGCAAGGGTGAATATAAGAGATGACCAATGAAACAAAGAAACAACAATTATTGAAATATCCAAGCTTAGGTCATAAAATGACCAAATCATCCCAAATTACAAAAAAAAAAGAAGATACAAATAAGGAACAAACATTCAAGATAGGCCATACTTCTTTAAAAGGGACATGCCTCTATCAATATTCTCAAGGTCGAGTGACAAGCCATAATTTAAGTGTGTAACTTGCTTAATGGCTTCATTGAAGCCTAATTGGTACATAGGATAACTAAGCATCTCAGCCTTAGCAAATTCTTCTTACAGCTCTTTCTCCTTGACCTTGAAGGCCTGCTTATCCTTAAATGGGCCTTTTCGTTTGACCTGTAATTTTTTATCCCTTTGAAGTAGTAGATCAGCAAATTTTTCCTTCTCTGCCTTCATGGAGTCTTTTTCTTTGACTAACTCAGAATGTGGTTGGTCAAGTCTTGAATGTTCTTATCTTGGTCGGGTAGCTCTGTGACCTTCCCTTCCAGTAAATCCAGTAAATCACAAGCAAAAATAGTAGCACACTTTAAGAGATAATAGCATGAAAATACATCACAAAGTAAAGCAAAGTATAGAGATATAGTCACAAAACAATAAGACAAGTCATAAAGAATAGCACAATTAAAAGATATGAAAATACATCACAAAGTAAAGCAAACTATAGAGATATAGTCGCAAAATGATAAGACAAGTCATAAAGAGTATGGAAGGAGAACTATACCTGAAGAGAGAAAGACCTTATGAACTGCCAAAAAATCGCCAAAAAGTACAGAAGCCTAGAAATGTGAAAAGTTAGGAGAGAAGGAAGCATTGAAAAGTCTTTGTGAAAACTGAAGGGAGGCAAAATAATATTTTTTTGAAAGTTCATCACGTTATTTAAACAAAATTGAGAGATCAATCCATTTATTGTGATGAAAAGGGATGGACAGCTCAGATGTTGATCCATGTCTTGAAATGACACCACACTTGTGATTCACCTTGGGAATACAAGAGATATGATTAGCACTTATGACAGTCATTTATTAACTAGCATTGGAAGATGAGAAGTTCCTCAAGATCGAACGATGACATGTAGGGGTGGGAGGCAAATGACAAAGTCCAAATGAGCATCCCTTGGACTGTGACTGATCGGTTGGCCCAAAGTGCAATTGAGCAAGTCCTAGTTGATAACAAGCAGGCAGTATGAAGGCGACAACCCCAAAGCCATTTGAGGCTATGGCTATTCGATTGGGCCCTAGACTGGTTAAACAAGCCCAATTCTAATAGGACAATTCGTGAACACTCCATAGCGCATAGTCATATTCATAAACTAGCACACTTGAAGTCATGCATGAATGGCGTGACACTCTCTCCAAATGCATAAGGCAAGAGAATCTCACTTATGCCAAGTGTGTATCATCAACATGCGGTTGCTTATCATTTGTTAAGAATTAAGGCCAACAACATTATCGACACCTATATAAGATCATCAGGTAACCCACTCACACATTCATTCATTCTTTACCTTATTAAAACTTTACTTCTAGAACTAACTTAAGCATTGAAATATGCTTAATGGATCACATTGAAGTGTGTTTAAGGGACCACTTTTGTTGTGCATTGTTGACTCTATTCACTGTGTAGAGTGCTTTCCGCTGTTCGCATCCTTCACTGTCAACTGGTTCCATTTTGAGAGTTTCATATTGCATGTTATTGATTATTAAAATTTTCATTGCATTAGGTGAGGGACTGGTTTCAAACTTTTTGCATGCAACTTGAATGCTGCTTGATTCTGGATTCTAAGAAATCATCGAATTTAAGAATAGGTGTGTTATTATTATTTTATGTATTAGAAATTTGTTTACTGCATTCTTCCTGAAAAATATTACTGTGACTAATAATTTATTATTAGTTATGTTTTTTAATTTAGACTTGCAGAACAGGATGAAGGATATACTAGTGTTATTAGCAAGATATCAAAATAGTCTGCCTATTCACTAGCTGAGGATCTGTGAATCCTTATGGACCGTATGAGTATTGATGAGATCCATTCATCTAGAGTGGTTAGTTATCCAAGAAATTTAAGTTACAGATATAATAGTTTTATAATTATAGTACTGACTGAATTTAAAAATCAACCATGTTATTATGCTACCTTGGCTACGGTTGTAAACATTGAGGATGAATGGGGGTGGTTTTACATTGCATGCAAGAGATGCAACAAGAGGGTTAATCCAGAAGCATGTGGCCTTTTTTGTGATAAATTTCAAGAAGTATTCAGAATTACTGTCCCAAGGTTCGGTTTATATTTTTTAACTTGCATTTAACTTAAGTTTGTTGACCAACAAATACACAGGACATAATCATTTATATTATTCTTTTAAATTATGTAATTGGATTGAAGATCTAGATAAGAGTAGTTAATGACATTGACTCTGCGTCATTCTTACCATTTGATCGTGAGATTGTGGATGCATGGCACTTGAAAGCTACTGAATTAAGGGATCAAATGATTGCAGTAAGAGTATAAAATTGTGACATTGGATGCATTAAAATTTTAAAGATGTATATTACAGTTGGATTGACATTGATTACTTTTTTTAATCAATTTTTAGAGTGGATAGGAGATAGGACATCCTCCAAAGCTTTGATGAGTTGGTAGGAAGGAGGTTCATCTTCAAAGTAAATATCAAGGAGTATATTGTCATTCAATCGACAGATGATGGAAAGATAATGAAACATCTATGAATAATAATGGTGGTCAGGATGCAAGTTACCCAATTAAGCATTTTAACTTACAAATATGTTTTTTTTTTTAATAATTTAAAAGTTATTGGTTATATGATTCACTATTATGTTTACAGGATGAAATTGATTATAATGCATCACAGCTCGTGACAAATACTCTTGATGTTGGTTGAGAAAATTACAGGATGTGTTAAATGAACTAATACTATAAATGTTATTAGTTGAATTTGTAATGATATGGATATTGATTTTTATATTCCAATGATTTTTTTTAGGATTCTTCCTCGACCACTTTTGAGATTCTGACAAAGAGATCCATCTCAGATGATGAAATGGATCATCAAAATAATGGTGTCTTACCGGCTGCAATGTCAACTAGCAAGATTTAGAAGGTGCCTAAATTGGAGGAGGAAGATTGAGTTGGTTGTTTACTGAGCTTACTGTCTTTGGCTGGAAGATGATGATTTTTATTTTAGTGTCTTATTATTGTACAAACTTAAATGTTTTCTATGAACTAGTTTGAATTAATTTTAATCTATTTTATATTTAATAATTTGATGTATTTTATTGCACTATACATTACTAACTACTCAAACCTAACAAGGGATGAGACATGCTTGCTTACTTACTTATGTGATAAGTGAGTTATGCATTTACGGTCTCTTAATATGTTAAGAAGTAGTTATTGGTGAATAATATTTTCATACTCTATAATTATCTCATTAGTTTGAGGTTCAATTAAGCAATCGTTAATGAATGATTGAAATAAATAAACATGCATGTTGCCTTGAAGCAATGCTAGGAGGATATTTTGCTAAGTGAGAGAGTTTCTCCTGTTTCATCATAAAGAAAGATTTAGGGATATCACAATGTTAACTATAAAAATTAGTAAAGTCCATTTAGAACTTGATGTCAACATAACATACCATGTCTTGTACTTGATTTTATTATTTAGTAGCCATTATTCAACATGAACAAACTAATTGACTAACCAGGTAAACCTCTTGCTGCATGGATTGTATGCTAAAAGTGATAAAAAGTACCCCTTGTTTCAACTAAAACAAGGAAAAGCTTTTAGTTAATTTGACCTTCTAATCACCTTTTTATAATACCTGCTACTATGTACCAGGTAGAATTTATACATGTCTTGATGCAGTAAGGCTTACTCAATCATTACACACAGCATATTGTCTGGTGTGTTAATGGAATGCGTTACCCCTTGTACTAGAAATCATAATACGCATGAGATTCATTCATTGTTTAATTCAAAATATATTCTTGTTGATGTGTGCCTCACGTATCTGCTGAAAATAAGGAGAAGTGGACTGCTTGACCAAGTCTTTAGGGTAATCTAGTTTGTTATCTCAGTTGCTATGTTTTAGCTGAGTGATTTGTTATTTGCTATTTTCTAGTAGTTAGTGGGTCTTTTAGTGG
>JANHAO010019611.1:0-13154 GCA_026873985.1 Saraca asoca
GAGGAAAGTTGGGGTTTTGAGTTTGACATTATCATGAAACAATCTATTTCCATTGTGTTGATATGTTTGATGAATCTGAATGTGTCTTACAGCAGATTTTATCAATGTAGTTTTTAGGTCTATGTTGGTCATCATAGTCAATTAAGCACGTGTTGAATATTTTCTATGCAATTTGCTTCAGGTAATCAGGTATAACCTTCTTGAAGTATAAACAGGAACAAGTGTAACCTTCCTCTTCCAAAGGGGTTATTATGATCACCATGGATGTGAAAGGTATAACTTGGGTTGGGAATATATATGAGAAGTTTGAAAATATGTGCCTGGAGGTGGAAGAGATGATGTATGAGGTACGCTTTTGTTTTCTTTTGACCTTGACCATCCATAACTTTTTGACACTGAAGTTTCAAATGAGGAATGATTGCTTGAATTATGCAAGTCAAAATGCCACTCCTTGTTATACATATAATTAGAAACATAAAATTGTAAGTTATGCTTCTTCCATTGCCATCACTGCTGTAATTTTCCTGTCCTTGATTGTTTGGTTTACATATTGATAGTCCTGCCTATAACCGTTGTTATTGTGGGATATGAAAGGACTATTTTCATGTTTTTTTAATTTTTAAGCTGGTTGTTCCCTCCCTTTAATTTTCAGCATCACTATCGTTTATTTATTTGTTCTCTCGGGATAGGACACTGTTAAATACATAGAGAATCAGGTACAGACTGTTGGGGCAAGTGTTAAAAAGTTCTGTTCAGATGTCGTGCAAGATTTGCTCCCTCCATCTTCGTGTGATTCTGATGAAAAGATGGCCTCTGGAATGCCTATCGCTGAATATACTGATGCTGGGATCTGTAGGAAGTCATATATAAGTGTCCAGGAAAGACCTGTAAAGGTTGATGCCCAGAAACCAACCAAGGACCCAAGGATCAATGGTGATTTCTATAGGGATGTCCTTTATGTTTCATCTCATAATGGATATTGCAAAACAGATGCTTTGTTCACATCGGCTTCCCGCAAATCTGTCAAAAGAAACAGCCTTGATTCATATTCAAGACAAGATGGTGGGAGTGTGCACATAAAATCAAACCTTGGTATTACTGAAAACCGAAAACACAAAAAAGTTTCTCCTACCATGACATTGGCTGAAACCACTTCTTTGGGAGAAAACACATGCAGGACATCATCTTGTGAGCTTTTACATGAAAACCATGACAGCAGAAGTCATCATGTAGCTACTGTTTCAGAGCCAGCTTTAGCTGAAGCAACAAGGTTGGACTCTGTAGTGGACTCTAGAAATGAGATTGAAAATGCAAGTGCTGAACAGATCCCTGATGTTCCAATATTAGGTAAGTCAGTAAAAGAAAAAGAAATGAACACGGGCTGTATATCCTCTGCTGTCCAATCTGGAGAGTCGGATGGTGAGTACCTCCCAGATATTGTTTCCCATTTTCCTGACTGTTGCTGGCTACTTTGTTTTGACTTCTGATGGAGTTGTAATATGTCTTTTATTTTGTATAGTAGGGCTTGGGCCTGTAGACAGAACGATACAGCATGATGATTTTTCTGATGACACACCCATTCTATCTCATCCAGGTATCTATACTTACCATTTAGAAGTACTAACTAACTGTGGTTTATGGGACCCTTCTGTTTAGTTGTGTTTTAATGCTAGTTGCTAGGGTTTCTGTTTTCAAAAAAATCATTCATCCCGATTTTGGCTGTGTCTGGGAAGTCAACAATAACTTCAAATTATAAGCCCCATCTTATTCTCATCTTTCACAAAGTAATACTTTTCAGCCGCTTGGCCTTTATATTGCTGCTAGTGACTTTCCTATTTACACTGGAAGCTTTTGGTTAATGGTGATTAAAATGGTGTCTTGTACTTAAAGCTCACTGATTAAAGTAGAATTTGTTCTCAAATATGTAGCACAGTAGCAGTCTTAAGTTCTTTGAATATTCTCCCTTTCTGTCTCAAATAGACAGGCACACGCTTATCCATGTACAAGCAGACAGTATCATGTTATTTGATTGCATGTTGTTTACTTGACATAACTGATTCTTCTAATATTTTAAGAAATACCAGATACATGGTGTTGGGATCCAACTGAAACCAGTGCTGTCATAGAACAATGTCATCAAACAACACAAGAAGACAATAAGCTGGATCTTGAGGAAACTTGTGTTATGGTCAATGGAAACGAAGTTCAATCAGTTCCAAAAGCAGGTGTTAATCAAAGGAGTCACAAGGTACTCTCTTTCTCAATATCTCTCTCCTTTCTCTGCATACTTAAGCTTAACTGAGTTTTTTTCTTGACATTTGAAGAAAAAGATGCGGCAAGCCTTTTCTTTATGCAAGAAGTCTGCGAGGAGGCAAGAATATGAGCAGCTTGCAGTGTGGTACGGGAGGAGTGTGAAAGATGAAGGGAATTGTGTGGAGAATTCAATTTCAACTTCCGCATCAGCTTATCAAAAGCAATCGCTGCTTCCTAATAATAGTAATATATCTGAACCTGAGTGGGAGCTGGTCTAAGATGCCAGGATGATCAAAGTTGTGTAGATAAACGCGCTACCCTACAAAATTTACATCCAGTCCTCGTGGAGGAGATTGAGATGCTGCAGTATTTCTTCTGTGATTAGTAAAACTGTGCTTCTTGGGAAGCCTTAATTGTTCAATTCATGTAAGAACCTCTGAAATCAGCAGTCCTTGTAAGCTCCATCTCTAAATAAAATACTGCACGCAGCTTGTTTATAGTTTCTGTGTGTTAAAGCCATAGTCAATCTTGTGTCACTTCTGATTCAGTAAACCATTACACCCTAATCCTTATATTGGGAGGAAAATTACTTCCATTTTAATTGCTTTGTTCTGTTTATGCGACTGGGCTTCTCGATTTTATGTAACTGTTTCATAGGGATAGCATTTACCTGCAGGGAAATTGCTGCACACAAAGCGCTCCATCAATTGCTTAATGAGTTATTGCTAAATGCACACTTCAGGATGTAAACACAGCTATCACGTTAAAAAAAAAAGGGGAGCATGTGGGCCTTGCTGTGTATGAAATTAAAGAGATTTATTCGTCGATAATGTTGAGCATCTATAATTGAATTTAATGAAACCTTATTATTACAATAAATGTCAAAACAATCAGATATATTTTTTTATATATAGATAATTCACTTATTTAAAATACTAATAAATAATTAAATCAAATAGAAGATAAATCTTCTGGAATGTAATCAATTATAAAAGAAGTCTTTCGAAAATAAGTCTTTTGAATTACAATCAGGTTGAGACTTAAAAGATTGCTTGGATTTTCCCTAATATGTCCCTTCAAAATGGTATCCAATCTTGTTATGTAAATAGGACAAGCGATGTTTAGACATTGGTTTCATTAAAACAACAGCAAGTTGTTCATGGGTGAAAAGATGAGTGACATAATTTTCTTTATTGCACTTGATCTCGAGCAAAGTGAACATCAATGGAGATATGTTTTATTTTACTGTGGAGGACAAGATTTAGATTGAAATTGGTTGCTCCTACATTATCAAAATAAAGAACTGGAGTGTGTGGTATTAAGACACCAAGTTCCAACAAGAGAGATTGAATCCATACCAGTTCTGCAATTGTAGTAGTAAAGGCCCTATATTCAACTTTAATCGAGGAGCGGGCAATGACGCATTGCTTGCTAGATTTCCATGAGATTGGTGTGCATCTAAGGTAGATAATATGTCTGGTAGTTGATTTAAAATTATCTTTATTCCCACCCCAATCTACATCAAAGAAGGCAAAGAGATGGAGGTCAGAAGACTTGCGCAGAAGAAGATCATGGAACATGGTTCCCTTAAGGTAACAAAGCAATCTTTTTATAGCAGCCCAATGGATTTCAAAGGGATGATGCATAAATTTAGTAAGTTAGTTTACAATGAATGCAATATCAAGTCGCGTAAGAACAAGATATTGAAGGGCACCAAGTATACTTTGATATTATGTCACCTCATTAAAAGGAAAATTATCACTTAAGGGATAAGAAATAGATGTGGCAATAGGTGTGGAGACAACCCTGGTGTTAGCCTAGGTTACCCTAGCTACACATATTCCTTAATTTTGATATTGAAAAATAATTTTAATCAATTTTTTACATTATTTGATATTATGTTTTACTACTTACTTTAATTTGTTTTACAGATTTTCAAAGCATCCACAATTGTGATTCAAGAAGATCGACATTAGATCTCTTGTAAATGAACTTCAAATAATCTTTGATCAAATATTTTTTAAATGAAGTAGAAAAATCATTTAAAGAAAACAAAATTTTATAAAATTGTTTTTCACTTCACAAATCGATTTCTACATTGATTTCTATTTTAAAAATGTCTATACACATCGATGTTCACATCAATTCATAAAGAACAATTTTCAAAATTATTTCAAACTAAAGGTTGAGAAAAAAGTCTTATTTCAATGCAGTAATCGATGTAAAAGCTGTGAATAATAAACTGTACTTCGATTACCATACTGATTAATTAGTTGTAACCACTTGTAATCAATTTCATAATCGATTTAACAATTGAAAATTAGTTATTCTATTATAGAATACAGCAATTACAACAGCCCAACTGTCTTTGTTATTTAAACAATTTTTTCAGTTTTCTGCATAATAACAACAACTTGAAGTGCAAAAATATCTGATAAAAGTGATATACAAGTTTTCTCTCCACTTCATCAAGCTTTTGAGATCTGATTAAAGATTAATTGAGTTCATCTTAGATTGTTTGGGATTTCATCTCAAACTATGGTATTATATCTCTTAACTTTTCTTATTTCATTTCTTTTAGATTTCTAGGAATTTAGAAATCTGTATAGGTTAGTAAGAGCCTATTCAATTCTTGTGTTTTTGTTTAGGTTTAGAAGAGTCTATTATAATTCTTCTAGATTAGCAAGAAGTCTGTTTAATTTCTTGTTGTTTTGATGTAAACTGGCATTTCAAAAGCTTGGTAAATCATGATACTTTTGTTTTCAATTCAAGAGATCTTTCGATTGAGAAAAATCAAGTGGAGTAGACTTGAATTACAGTTTCAATTCAAGTTGAACTACTTTAAAAACTTGTGTCTTCTGATTTTTATTCTTTACTACATAATTGCTATTTTCTATTACTTTACACTTAATCTTGCTAATCATAATCATATTCACTATTTTGATATTGAATCCAAATATAATACAAAGGTGTATATAAATTCTCCAATGAGAAAAGGGTAAGATTTGTTTATATTCCACATTTTAGTCACTTTCTGCGACCTGACAGTTAGTATCAGAGCTTTGGCTCTTGATACTCCTTTGTTTGATTAAGATATATGGATTCAAACTTAGCTATTTTCTCATATTGTCCATCCTTAAATAATTCACTTCTTTTTTACTTTGAAAATTTTGATTTTTGGAAATTTAAATTAAAAATCTTTGTTGAGGCTTTAGATATTAATATGTTAGAAATTTTGGAAACTAGATATGAATATCTTATGATCTCTGTGAATGGAATTTTTGAACAAAAATCTAAATTGTTATAAACTGATGAAGAGGAAAGAAAACATTGTCATGCCTCTAAACTAAAATGGATCATTGTTAGTACTGTATCTGCTGATGAATTTCTGAAGATTTCAGGATGTAAAATAGGAAAAGAAATGTTAGATATGCTTGAAACTACCTATGGTTGCAGAATTGAAGCTGAGCACAAAGAAAAAGAGGAACACTGTTTAATGGCCAAGCGTAATCAAGATTTACAGGTTCTGCAATGTCTTCTATCTTATTGCAATTCACATGTTAGTGATTCTACAAATGATTCAAGCAATCAAATAGATGATGACGATTCAAATGATTTATATGAAATGATCTATGAAGCACTTACCAAGGCCAATAAGGAATTAAACAAATTGAAAAATCAAAATAAAAATCTGATTAAGAAGGTAGAGAAACTTGAAAAAGAAAATGCTAATTTAAATGTATTAGGTGAAAGATTAGTCAATGAAAACAAAGTATGTGAGCATTGTAATTCTTATAAGGGGGAGATAGAGAGATTGAACAAGATGCTACAAAACTTTGCTGATAGTAATGAAAAATTGAATGACATAATTGAAAACCAGAGAAATGTTAAAAATAAAAATGGTTTAGGATATAGACAGCAGTTTAAAAGATTTAAGAAATAAAACCTTGCCTATATTACTTGCTATTATTGTAATCATAAGAGACACCATATTAGAGATTGCCCATTCAAGAATGGTAAATATCTCTTAAACCCAAATGAAAAACTGGTATGGTTACCAAAATTATCCTCTATTAAGAGAGTTTCTGCTTTATTTTCTAACAAGCTTGGATCCAAATTCTACTAGGTACCCGCTAAGCAAACTTGATTTGAGTTTTGCAAATATGTGTGAGAGAAAAGAAAGCTGCTTTTGATATAGAATGAAAGTTGCTAGTTAGACTTTGATAAAACTCCTCTTAATTTTCTATAAATCTACTTATTTTTCATGTTTAATTTGTATATTACAAGTACCGACTTAAGCTTCGAGGATGTTGCTAAATTTGTTTTGTAGGAACAGGAAAAGAACTTGAAACCTCACATGATTTAAGATGCCTTTTTATTAAAATTTTAGGAAAACATTTAGAAAAACTGAAACTATGAACACTCTGATCAATTTAGTAATCATTTTCTATTTATCCAGATTTTTTAGTTATTACACTGATGTCACAATCGATGCACTTCGCAATTTTTTTTAATTTTAAGCATCGATGCATACTTTGATTTAACCTAGTTTTCAAACTTTTAGGAAGGCTGAAAATTTCTTTGAAATTTTTATAAACTACTGGATAAATCAATTACATAATCCATGCGAAAAACAACACTCATTCACACACCGATTTCAAAATCGATTACCATATGAATATCCAACAAACAAATTTAAACTAAAATCGATGCATTAGTGACTTATGGTCTTCTACATCGATGCACACATTGATTCATGGCACAATAATAGAAATAATGAAATCAAAGTCGAACTTATTTGCTATAGTAACTTCAGCCCCTCCTTTCGATTTTTCTCAGCATCCTCTTCCTAAAACCTCTAAAATCCTCATTTCCAAACAGATTTCCACCAAATTGTCTCAATAGAAATGCCGAAAACACCATTACCCAGCACTTTGACTGATTGATTTCTTAAAATCCTTTCAAACATAAAAAATCCCAAATCTAACCCTAAACCCTAAGCACAAAAATTGCTCCTTCCAGCAATCAAATTGGAAATGGCAAAAAGAATCAAAATTCCAGCAAAGCGAAAGGACAAATCACTAGTAAGAGCCTCACAATCAAATGAAGAAGAAGCACTCTTCATGTCACCTAACAAGTATGCTTATTACCTTGCTCTTGAAAATGAAAAAGTTAAGCCTTTGAAGTGTTTTAGTGATCAGTTATTTAAAACAACCCATTTGCTTGATTTATTAGCTAAGTATAAGTTAGAAAAATTTCTAATTTTTAAAGAAACAACTTATCCTAGGCTAGTAAAGATGTTCTATGCTAATTTTTCCTATGCTAACAGTAAACTATCATGCTATATGATGAGAAAGCACATTGTGATTGATTCTGAAACTCTTCCAAATGAATTTGGAATGGACAATTCTATGCCTAAGCTTACTGCAGGATCATTCAATGAGTACAGTAAGGAACTGGCACTTAAAATGTCGTTTCCCTACTCAACTCTAAAATATTGTAGTGGGAGATTATTGATAACTGGCCTGTCTCCTGAAGATAGGATTCTGTATTATGCTTTAAGCAAAGTTTTAGTGCCACAGATCACAAATTTCACCCAACTCATGAAAGATGATCTATTTTTAATGTGGATCATCAAAAATCAACTGGATTTCAACTTTCTATATTTCATTTTAAAATATATGGGTGAATGTTCAAAACGAACTGATATTGGTTTTCTGCCATACGGGATGATCCTAACACCATTGTTTGTTAAAGCAAAAATTAAGATTTCTAATGAAATTCTATCCTCACTAATTAATATAATCACAATGATCATTGTATCACATTTTCACAAGATGGGTTTCAAGGAAAATAGTCAAGGAAAATGGATTAGTAAAACACCTCAGCCTCCACAGTCAACTGGTCAAACCTCCACATAAGCCAAAGTATCCACAGAAATTGAAGCTAGAATGACTACTTTGATTGAAAGAATGCATTGACATATGACAGACCTATTTAAAAAGATAACTGAATCTTAAGACTCTTGGTTTAATGTCAAGGCTGAAAGAATATCAATTTTAGAAGAAAAAGTAGACAAAATAGACAGAGAAATGAACCAAAGAATGAAGTCTGTTGATAATTAGGTTCAGGAAATTAGATTGAGACTACAACAACAAGACAAGTAAGTAGAAATGTAGAAAATGGAAGAAATGCCTATAGAGTAGTTATTTTTATTTGTTTGATATTTGTACTCCCTAGTCCCATCTGCCCCCATTTCACTTTTGTTGCTTTTTATTATGTTCTGGATTGTATTTTGATATGTTTGATACTTTACTATTTTGATGAATGTTGATTTTAAACTCTATGTTGATAATTGTGATATCTTTATCTGCTGATATTTCTAAAGTTATATTGATCTTGTTACTTTTGATATGATGACTCTAATACACATAATTCTTTTGATATTATAGACTAAATTTTGATCAGTTTTTTTTCAACACTTTTGGTACTTCTATTATTACTTTTTGATGTGCCAAAAAGTGGAGGAATGGAATTTTAATAAAAAAAATTTTCAAAATTTTCAAAATCTCACAAATTTTAGATGTTAAATAAATCTTATTTTCAATTAAACAGGGGGAGAGAAAAAGAAAAAAATAATTTTAAATAATTTTTTGATGTTACTTTGAAACTAATCTAAAATCATTTGTCAACGTCAAAAAAGGGGAAATTATTAGCCTAGGTTACCCTAACTACACATATTCCTTAGTTTTGATATTGAAAAATAATTTCAATCAATTTTTTACATTATTTGATATTATGCTTTATTACTTACTTTAATTTGTTTTACAGGTTTTCAAAGCATATAAAATTGTGATTCAAGAAAATCAACATTAGAATTAGGGATTATTTTATCTTTTTAAGATCTCTTGTAAATGAATTTCAAATAATATTTGATCAAATATTTTTTAAATGAAGTAGAAAAATCATTTAAAGAAAACAAAATTTTATAAAATTATTTTTCACTTCACAAATTAATTTCCACACCGATTTATATTTTAAAAATGTCTATACACATTGATGTTCACATCGATTCATAAAGAATAATTTTCAAAATTGTTTCAAATCGAAGGTTAAGAAAAAGTCTTACTTCGATGCAATAATCGATGCAAAAGCTGTGAATAATAAACTGTACTTCGATTACCACACTGATTAATTAGTTGTAATCATTTGTAATTGATTTTATAAATGATTCAATAAGTGAAAATTAGTTATTCTATTACAAACGGTTACAACAGTTACAACAGCCTAATTGTCTTTGTTATTTAAACGATTTTTTTAGTTTTCTTCATAATAACAACAACTTGAAGTGTGAAAATATCTGATAAAAGTGATATACAAGTTTTCTCTCTACTTCATCAAACTTTTGAGATCTGATCAAAGATTAATTGAGTTCATCTTAGATTGTTTGAGATTTCATCTCAAACTGTGGTATTGTATCTCTTAACTTTTCTTATTTTGTTTCTTTTAGATTTCTAGGAATTTAGAAATCTGTATAGGTTAGCAAGAAGCATGTTTAATTTCTTGTTGTTTTAATGTAAACTGGCATTTTAGGAGCCTGATAAATCTTGATAGTTTTGTTTTCAATTCAAGAAGTCTTTTGATTAAGAAAGATCAAGTGGAGTAGACTTGAATTATGGTTTCAATTCAAGTTGAACCACTTTAAAAACTTGTGTCTTCTAATTTTTATTCTTCACTACACAATTGCTATTTTTTGTTACTTTACACTTAATCTTACTAGTCATAATCATATTCACTGTTTTCATATTGAATCCAATTATAATACAAAGGTGTATATAAATTCTCCAACGAGAAAAGGGCAAGATTCGTTTATATTTCGCATTTTAGTCACCTTCTGGGACTTGACACCTAGCATCACACATTTTTGTTTTAATGAGAAGCTTTCTAATGTATTGGTGTTAACTTAAAAATAATTCAACTGGTGTAGAAAGAGCCTTAAGTCCAAGAAAGTGATGAAGATTGTTCAGATCTTTAAGGAAAAATTGCAAGATAATTCTTTAATGCACCTTCAAATAGCCTCAACTAAACTTCCAATAACTAATATGCCATCTGCGTAAATTAGAACATATAGTGTAACACTTTTATTTATGATAATAAATAAAGAATGATCAGATTTGGAATGTGTAAAGCTAAGAGATTACAAAAAAGATTGTAAAGTAGAATATCAAACCTAAGGTGTTTGTATTAAGTCATATATTGATTTTTGTAAATGACAAACACAAGAAGGGTGCTGCTAATCCACAAATCCAAGTGGTTGGGCCATAAAAACATCTTCATTGAGATTTTCGTGAAGGAATGCATTATTAACATCAATTTTTTGTATAAGCCATCCTTGTTTAATAGTTAAGGTTAGAACAATGTGAATAGTGGTAGGCTTTACAACAAGACTAAATGTATTAGTGAAATCAATTCGTGGCCTCTAGTGGAAGCCTTTAACCATAAGCCTTGCTTTGTATTTAGAGATAGACCTATCAGGATTCCTTTTTATACAGAACACCCATTTGTGATCAACTATGTGTTAAGTAAGTAGGGGTAGAACTAGAGACCATGTACCTTGTATTTGGAGAGTACTGAACTCTTCACTCATAGCCTAACACCATTTGGAATCTTTTAAAGCCTGAGACACACAAGTGGGTTTAGCAAAAGATGGTCGTGCATGCGTGGTAATTATAAAGGCTTTCTTTAGTTTGAAAATATTATTCATGGCCCTTGTTCTCATTAGATGTGTATGGGAAAACATGCGACGGTCTGTTATAGGTGAGGTAGTCATAGGATTTAAAATAGCAATAGTAAGAGTTGGAATTATAGGTGCGGTAGTCATAGGATTTGAAGTAGTTGTAGTCAAGTGTGGAATTTCTGATGTAAGAGATAAAGAGGTTAAGTTTGAGATATATTAAAGGTTGAAGAAGAAAATGAGGTTAGAGAAGAGTAGATGATGGGGTAAGTGGGATAACCATGTGATGAGAGGAAGTTTGTGCATGTTATGTTGGAAAAGTTGAAGATTGTTAGGAAGGGATTGTGGTGTGGAGAATATAGTTAAATAAGGGTTAGTTCTGAAAAGAAAATTGTTGTTGTAAAGGACCACATGCCTAAACATAAATAAGCAATGTGTTATGGGATCATAGCACTTATAAACATGATTTTGTAAATAGAAGCCAAGAAAGATACAAGATTTGGAGTTAAAGTCAAGTTTATGATGGGTGTAGGGTTTAAGTTAAGGATAACAAGTGCATCCAAAAACTTTTAATTGAAAGTAGGAAGGGAGCATTTGAAATAACATTTCAAGAGGTGATGTATTATTTAAAATGGGTGAGAGTAACTTGTTAATTAAAAAAGTAGCATGAAGAAATGCATATGACCAAAATGATAAGGGTAAAAAGGCTTGATAAAGTAAGGTTTTTGCAGTTTCAACAATTTGACAATGGCGGCTTTCAACAAGTCCTATATGTTGAGGTGTATATGGCAAGAGATGTAATAATAGATACCAAAATCCTAAAAGGAGATTTTAATCTAAGAAATCCAGTACCGCGATTAATGTAAAATTCTTTTATTTTAGTATCAAACTGGGTTTCGATTTGTTTTTGAAATTGTAAAAAAACATGATAGAAATCAAATTTTAATTTTATGGGACAAAGCTAACAACATCGTGTAAAATGATCCACAAATAGGATATAATGTTTGAAGCCATTAATAAAAATTGTGGGAGCTGGACCCTAAACATCACAAAAAATATAATCTAATTGATGAGAATTTGAGATAGTAGAGAAACCAAAAGAAAGTTTATGGCTTTTATTACTTTGACAATCAATACAATGAAGACATAAATAATTTCTAGAAACATAAGGTAAAGAAATTGTTGATAATTGAATCCAAAACTTTAGAAGATGGGTGACTCAATAGAGACTGCCATAAATGGGTGGAATTTTTTGTCATAGTGAGAACCTTGGGTGAGTTGAATTTGAAAAGCAAGTGATAGATATCTCTGTTATTTTGGCTTCGCAGTAGAGTTGTCCCTGTAACTTGATCCTTCACAAGAAAATAAGATGGGGGGAAATTCGATAGCAACATTATTAGTCTTACAAAACTTTTAAATGAAAATCAAATTACTAGACATGTTAGGAACACAGAGTATTAGGTAATGAAAAAGAAACATTAAAAGTTGTAAGTTGTATGGATCCAATGTGTAAAAATTTTAAATCTATACCATCTCTAACTATCACTTCATCTGGGTCACCATACTTTGAGTGTATTAACAGATTACTTAAATCGTTAGTGACATGATGCAAAGCATCTAGATCTATAACCCAGATGATAATGCTTTGCAATGGGACTTTGCATATTATGGAATTGACATTTTGGAGGTAATCTATTAGCACGACCTTAGGGGAAATTTCCTTGAGTGTGGTTTGATTGATTATTGGAATGAGAATGATAGTGAGGAAAGGCAGCATGACTTTAATTTTGGAAGTGTTGACCATTATTATTTGAAAATTTTTTAGCATGATTTGAGGATGAACCATGCGTTGCATTTTTTGAATGTCCTTTATTTGCATCGTAACCACTCTAATGGGTGAAATTTGCCTTTGAAACTATGACTTCATTGTGAGTTTCTTCTTGTTTGAAATATTCCTTATGTGCAACCAATCTATCAAACAATTGTTCAAAAAGAAAATGGAACATCATAAGCATGAATGAATTGATGTGTTAAAATTCCGAAAGTGCACGGCATAGTTGTAGCTAGTACCGATAAATACGGGTCGATCCCATAGGGAAGCTATTTCAATTACTAGAATCCTTACAATTCAACTATCCAAATCAATAATGAAGAAATAAAAGAAAGA
>JANHAO010019612.1:0-13161 GCA_026873985.1 Saraca asoca
CTAAGCAATTTATCAAGCTTTTGATGAGTTGTTTGCTTGGCTGAAACCAAATGCTATGTGCTTAACTAGTAAATGGTTCATTAATTATTCTAAGGCTTTTTGTATGATTTAAGGGAAAAAATATGATTAATGATTGAATGAATACTTAGTGACCAATGATGGATTAATCTCAAGTTTAGTGACTCCCTGGACTGGTTATTACTTGCACTCTGTTACAATTTCTGTCTTGCTATTTTTCCTATCAGTTTAGCTATTGCAAACCAACCCCCCTTATTTATCTCTTAATTTGATTATTAAAATTAGAAGATCTAAGGGCTCGACCCGGTGTTGCTCTATGCTACAATTAGAGTAGTGCAATTTGGTTTACAATTTTACTAATCTAACTGGTTCGGCAGCCAGTCAATCATCTTGTCTTATACCCCTTGAAAGAAGAACAACTTTTATCTTAGAGCCATTCCATGAATATTGTATCGCTAAAATAAATATAAGCATCATCATCTCCACAAAACCATTAAGAAGACCAACATCCCTTAAAGTATCCTCTAAAAAGGCCTAAGAAACTCTATCATAAACCTTTTTCCAATCAACTTTTTTTTACCATCATCCTATTATTTCCCTTCTTGAATCTCATAGAATGTATCACCTTTTGGGTCATAATAATATTGTCTAAGCTATGTCTACTAGGGACAAAGCTACACTGATTAGCAGTGAGAATATGACTCATACAAAGTTTAATTCTATTTTTTGAGACCTTAGTAATTACTTTGTAGATCACATTATACAAGCTAATAGGTCTGTAATGCTTAATGCTTACACACCTGTCCACGTTGGTAACCAAAACCAGAAGAGTCTAATTAATCTCTTTCATCCTATTTGGATATTAAAAGATAGTCTTTATTACATCACACAAATTGAGTCCCTAACAGTTTCCCATTAGCTTTGGAAGAAAGTAACATGAACACCATTTAGACCATGAGCCTTTAGAGGCCTCAAGCTAAAGATTGCTCTTAATTTCTTCATTCAACACTAAAGAGAAGGGAATACCTTCTATTTAAACCATTAATGTGAATAGAACTCTCTTTGTAAAAAGAGAGAAAAAGAAATCAACAACTATACCTTTCGGTAACTCATTATCCATAAACCACTCTCCTTTATAATTTTGCAAGGCTTTAATCTTATCCCTTTTCCTTCTAAACACAATAGACATATAAAAAAAACTAGTGTTTCTATCCCCATAATGCAACTAATTACAACTAGACTTCTAATCCCAAAGTAATTCCTCTTCAAATAGCAACTTTTTCATAATCCCTTCATAGTTTCTTTTATAGGTTTTCAAGAAAAAGCTAAAACCATCTTCAATCTCATTATTAATCCCTTGAATCTTAACCATAAGTTTTCTTTTTCTCTTCCTAGTAGTCCTATACACCTTCTTTTTCCATTTTTGAGCTTTAATAGAAAACTTCTTCTCAAATGCTTGCAATGACCTAGCTCCATCATTCCAACATTCCTTTACCAACCCAAGGAATGAATCCTCCAATAACCAACCTATAAGGAATTTAAAGTCTCTTGTACCCTCCTTACTTGTAGCCTCTTCTTTAATTTCAAGAATGGCATGTAGTCTGAGTTAAGAGGTGCCAAGTGAAAAATGGAAGCCTCATGGAAATGTAAACTTTATTAAGTATTGTAGACCCCTCTATCAATTCTTTCTCTCAGTTGCCTCAGCCTTGAATAAACTTAAGACTTTTAAACCCCATATTAAAAAGACTACAAGAATTTAAGCAAGAAGACGAATTAAGATTTACCACTACCAGACTTCTCAAAAAGAAAAGATACAAATGGAAGTCACCTAACACCACATAAAGCTCATTAATATTTCTACAAAAGCTTTTCAAACCAAACCATAACTCCTCCCTTTCAATCTAATAGAATTTCTACATCAATTTTTATTGATTGTGAGATGTATTCTTAATTCTAATTTATTCCCAATGTTATTATTTGATTTTACTTTTTTATAATTACTTTGGATGCTTAGTTAATAGGCCCTATTAATTAATTGTTCAATGAGATTTAATGCTAGCTGAATTTCTATCTGTAATTTTATTGTTTGTTTGTGAGGTAGCAATAGGGTTTTGATTTGCTGCTAGGGTAAGTCAATTTTCCTTAAAGAATCAAAGGTAATTAGTTGATTTACTACTGGGATAATTTAATTAATTAGACTTAGTGTTTTCAGATCTTAGCACTATTGGTAAATTGGTTGAGGTGTTGGGCTTCAACTGATGTAGCAATAAGAGTCAATTGGGTGCTGGGCTTAGTTGGCAAATTTAAGAATAAATTAATAAGGATTAATTAGGTTCTTTGCTTATTAGTACCTTGTCAAAGCAGTCAAAGTATGAATGAAACAATAGTGTTAAGGATTAATCACTGAATTGGTAAGAGTCCCTTAGATTGAGCTTTTGTCCATTTGACTTCCCTTCACTTTTATTTCTGTTTCGCTTGCATTCCAACTATTTGTTTTAATTCCTATTATAATTAAATATCGTTTCTCCCCATTTCACACTAAAAATTTATAGAAGTCAATCTCTAATCTTTGTGGAATCGACCTAAACTCACCCTAACTACTAGCTTAAATAGTTCAATATTATTATCTTGGCCAACTCGACAACCATCATTTACAATTCCCCAGAAGTTGTTAGATTTAAGTCTTCTTCAAGAACTCCACTCTCTCATTTATGGTTTACAAATACAATCCAAATAACCCATAATTAGTTACTCATACACCTGATAGCTACAATTAGTGAAAAAAATGTATCTAATTGGCAACTTTTTCTTAAAGACCCAATCTTCCAATTTAACTAAATTTATTATTTTACTACCATTTATAATTGTTACTCACAAAGTCTAAGGTTTCCTTGAAATTGTTTCTAAATAATTATGGCAATTATTTACTTAATCTACTACTATAACCTTCATCTAATATTATCTACTTCCTTATTCACTAACTTTCATTTGCATAATATAATTTCAATCTATCTTCAAAATTACTAACATCTAATGTTTGTAAACTATTTAAATAATCTAAATTAATTGTTTCTAGTCCCCAAATTTATTTACTTCCAAAGGAAAATGGGAAATATACAAACCCCATTTTTAGAGAGCTTGACCATGACCTACTCAATGTTGAGGCCATTTAACAAAGCTAAGCCACATGCATAGATGGAGGAGGACTAAGGCCATGAATAGTGGTGTCTAGCTAGTGAATAGGGCAGAGCCATTGCAAGAGCTAGGCTTTTGGGCAAGGTGGAGCTCAATTCTTTCAACCAATCAACAACATTTGAATATAAACTAGCAAAGCCTCACAACCTCGTATGGCAAGAAGGTCGACAAGCTCACTAGCGATGGTTAGCTAATGAAGATATTAGGGAGAGGCTAGTCTAGGGTTTTAGAAGCTCTCATCTCACTCTCTCTTTTTTAATCTTTGAAATAGAGAAAGAATTGAGAATACATAGGTTGAGTTTTCCTATTTTGAGTTACTTTCTCTCTCTCTCTCTTATTTTTCTAAAGAGAAGTTTTAAAAGAAATAGGAACTTTAGTAGCACAAAATTAATATTTATAAACTACATAAATTGATTATATATGAATAAGTAATTCACATAATTTGATTCTAGTAAATAAAGATAAGTTTATAAATCTTTTATCATTAAAATGGGTATTTTAATAATACACATTATGTAACAAAAATGATTGAAATGGTAATTTATAGGTATTTTAATTATATCTAAAATTTAGGTTAGTAAAGTACAATGAACATACATTAGTTTTAGGTTCTAATTTATTAACATTAAGATATACTTAGTATGCTTTAAATAACTAGTGGAATAAAATAAAGTATCAAGTAAGCTTTTATAAATTATAAAAACCTCATAAATGAAACTCCAATACTACTTGGTAAAGATTAAAGTATATATCTTAACCAAGCGGTTATTTATTATTACTTATTTATTTATATTTTTTTAATAAAATCTTTTACTAAAATCTCTTTAAATACATTTTACAAAACACAAACATGTATACTTAAAATCCCAAATATTCTAAACAATACAATTTGCAAAAGGAAGCTAAGAGATTGTTCAAAGGAAATTTGGGCTTTACAAACTTTCCTTTCCTCAAAAAAATTCGTTCCCATATTCTATACAATGCTTGGTAAAGGAAAAGACAGAATCATTACTCGATCATGCGTTATAACTTAATTCTTAAATCTATTTTAACCAGCAAGCTACATGGTTCTAAAATCATACTCAGCTTCCTTTCTCCTAATACAGCATTCCATCAAATAATATGGTATGCAGACATCCATTTATTTTAACCAGCAAGCTACATGGTTCTAAAATCGTACTCAGCTTCCTTTCTCCTATACAGCATTCCATCAAATAATATGGTATGCAGACATCCTTTTAAATGGTCTACACAAAAACAAGGTAACAACTTTAAGAGTGAATATAGAATGAGCATAAAATTAAACCTCTACATCCTTACAGATTCTTACTTTGGATACTAATTGTTTACTCTAGTTTCCAATTAAATCCTTAATTCCTTATTGACAAATCTGCATCTCGCAGTGCTAGTATATAAATTTTCTACCAATGTGACTAACACTCTGCTAATGTGGTGCTTATCCCTACTAATGTGGCTTTATACATGTATCATTTTCTAATCTAGAAACTCAAATATCCCATTTTATAGTTTGGCAATAAAGCATAATTGAGAATCTTGCTACTCCAAGTCCATTTTTAGTTTTGAAGGTTACTTATTCAACATTGATCAGTAGTTCATAAAGAAGATTAGAAGATATCTGAGCACATGAACCACCCAAAGGATTGCCTATTTGCCAAAGTAGCAAAATTCGAATTATTTAAAAGATTGCTTTGAAAAGGGGAAAAAAATAAAGGAAGGACATGGACATAGTCATGGCATTTAATGATGATGACAAGGTATTCAAGATATCAATGCAGAGGAGAAGGATCTCACTAAGCCACTAGTCAATATATAAGCTCTAACTTGTCAAGCCATGCATTCATGTTCTTATTTTAAGAATTCCTATCTATTTATTATTTTTTATTAATTAAGTAATGAAATCTCTATACGTGTTGCTCACATAACAAAATCCTTGCTTACCTAAACTAAGCATACATACGTGTTGATTCCCAATACTAAGGCTACACATGATTTCAGTTTACTATTAAACTGTAGACACCTTTATCTGCCTAAAAGCATGTTTTTTACATTTCATTATTAAATGTTAGGGCCTACCCATCTAAGTAAATTTAACCCACTTTAAGATAAGAATATATGCATATTTAAAATCTATGGTCAAATTACAACCTTGCATTCTGATGTATATGTAGTTGTGTACACCTATAAGTAAAGCATATAGGCTAACTTCATACTTAATAATCATTGAATTCACATAACGATAGTAGCACACACATGACCCCCAGTACTTAAGTACTTATAAGAAGAAACAAGGTATTTACTTACATGAAATGATCTTATAAAAACTTTGCACTTTAGCTTTCTGCCTACAGAATAAAGGATTAGTGTCAAGTGTGGTTCATCCTCCCTTAAATCCTTTTTAAAGTTTCGGATGAATGCAACCCACCTTTGCTTGCCATAACTCCATTTTAATTTAAAAATCATATTACTTCCTCTGCTTTTTGCTACCCAAAACTCTGTGGTTCAACTTCAATTTAAATTTAATTTTTTTTTGTCCTAACCCAGTTTTATAGTAAAACCAATATTTTATTTGCTTAAACCAGAATTTACTTATGTAAAAAGAACCTTTATCGATCTTTAAAAAGTTCATTTGCAACTCTACAAACAAACCCGTTTACCCACCTAACTTAATTCTCTGTCCTTTTGATCAAGCCACACAATACCATATTTATGTGTGCATATAATTAACCCTCTGATTGGAACCAGAACCTATGCACACATGCCCACTATAACCCCCATAAATATTTGAGCTATAAATTGAAACTCAATCTAACATAAGGCCATGCATGCTTATACACATACTTATAGTTTACCCTTGTCATTCATATGTGTGTATATATACATATATATATATATATATTATTACAAACATTGTTGCAAACTGCTACTAATGTATATGTTTATTAACACAATATAAAGATTTAAATAAGTTTCATATCTAAGTGTCGGATCCTTTAAGCTTTACTCTATAGGTTGATATTATTGGTATAAAATGTAAAACTTGTACATGTATTGCATATTCACGCCCCAACTTTTGAAATGCAACTGGCGTAGGTAGACACCCGATGACATACACCTACAAGCCTTACACTTAATTTCTCATGCAAATTTCATGTTAAGCTTTAAAGAGAACACAAGTAATTTTTTTTAGATGCTTGTAATTCTGATTCACTAATAAAAAAATTTCAACAAATTTCAGTAGAATTCCATCCATAACTTGTTTTTCAATATCAAAACTTTGCATATAAATCTCAATTTATGATAACTTTATAATATATAAAAACATAATGACTCAATGTATGTATACATAAGATCGTGTACTGCCAATTGTTCCTCCAAGTGCTATGTCATCCTTTTCAGCCAAGACGGTTCTTGAAACAATGATCATTCTACAACCTAAAACTTTTTTTTGAAAGGAAAAACATAGTGAGTTTTATTGAAATCCATTGAATAAATCACTTACTCTATATATTATCTATTACCAATATACAAGTAAACCAATATCATGATTAATAATATACAACTTTAATGTAACATAGTAATGCATAGTTTAGCTAAAATAAAGTTACAACTAAACAGCTTATCTATGTAGTTTACTAATTTCAAACAATGAACTTAATACAATGTTCATACTTTTAAAACCTTCCCAACTGACTTTTCATCTACCATCCTATCAAATATTCCTTACATAACTATTCAAATAATGCAAAGGGAAAAACTAATTATAAATCTTTACTGTAATAACTTGTCTAAACCAAATACAAGTATCAATAAAGTTTCACTCATAATTCTAAATGACAAGTGAACACTAAAAGTCCTGTAAAAGAGTGATCTATTTACTTATAAAATGCACACATAGTCATTTTTGGGCAAGTTATACCATTTGTTTCCAAATGTTAACTACTCACATGTATTAGACTTTGCCAACAATTAGCCTTTTCCTTAATTACAAAATTTATATTTCTAAGTTTTCATATTGTCACCTTTAATTGTGTATTTCTATTTTGATCATGTATACTAGTTCCCATTCACATTTCTTATAACATGCTTTCTAGATGCCGATCTAAAAGTTTTTAAGGTTACTACCCAACAATTTCATTAGCAATCCCCCAATGCATAACCGAGCCATGATCATTCTTTCCCACTAACTACTAGTTTAGGCAAACATACTAATTAGTGATTCGATTTACTAACATTAAGAAACTACCATTTAGGTAAATTTCAAATATTCATAAAAATAAGCTTAATGTAAGTATTAGACACATAAGGGAACTATTACTTGGCAATTTCAATTAGACATCAAGAATGACTTCCAACCATTCTTTTGTGAACAAAGACATCCTATAAATCATTTCACATGGAATATAAAATACCAACAATATTTCATTATCCCAAGACTATCGTAATTAAGTAGTAATAGCTCTAAACATTTGATGTTCAAAATAAAGACAATATTATAAGCAAATTTCTACTATTCCTTACTTGAGATTAGTAAAAGGTGGTATAGTTCACCTCAATTATCTATCACTCAAAAATGCTACAATTACTCCAATCACATCCTATTCAATATCATTTTACAATCTTTTCCATTCATTATCCAATCACATTTTACAACTCATTCATTATTTCTTTCATGGGACCTCACAAGTCCTATCACTTCAGTAACTTCTATGAGTAGGAACAAATGTAAATCAATTAATCCTTAACTAAGGAACAAAGGAAACACTAGCTAGAATAAGCCAATTCAATTAAGAATCACTTGAGATCGAACAAAAATAAACATTTACTTAACTTAAATTAATTCACTTTTATGCACATGATACTAATTGAAAACAATTACAATATGGATCCAAGATGGTATTCTTTAAGGAACTTACCAATTCAATTTCTTTTTCATTTCATTTCCTTTACATGTCACCTTATCTCTCCAACATATTAACCTTCCCTTATCTCTCCATCATATTAATGGCCATGTATGATTTCAATTTGCATTTATAGGTTGCTTAAAGAATCTTTCAAGGATCCACATCAATCAATTCATAACATAACCACTCAATTCACAACACAATCAATATAATGACTATTCTATCAATCAATCATTCAATTATTCAATCATTTTACATTTTACAAATCAATCAAAACAATAACAACATTTTACTATTTACTCATTCTATTATATAATTACTAATCTATCTTGTACCATTTACAATAATACCACAAAGAAAACCTCAAGGCTAAAGTGAGCTAATAAATCATCGAGTTCATAAATCTAATCATACAATCCGCACAACTATAAAGAAAAGTTATAGGCAACAACTCATTAGCTTATAACATATCAAAAATATTCCAACATATTTTTCATTTCTAGGCTCATAATTAAAATTGCCCTTATTACACTATTTTTGCGATCATGCTCATAGGACAGGGCAACCATTCATGCCTTACAATACGAATCAATTTTTGAACTAATATTGTATAATTCAAATCAACTCTTCCTAACCCTATTTTCAATTTTAATTGTGATTCGAAACGTGTATAAATTTGGATTTCCTAAAGGTTTGGAACTTCAGGTGAGCAAACTCACAATTTGATCTAAATTTCCTTGAGTTGAATCGAAACACTCATGCAATTCTAATCATGATTCTACTCAAATTAAAGATTCTGGGCTCACCATCATGATCACACGTCCAGTTTTATACTGGTATAGATCAAACACATATTCCTACCAAGGTAAACTCTCTCATTTTCGTTCTTTTCAACAATTACAACATTTCATATGCAACAATCTCAGCCAATTCCAGTTTTCATTTCATTTTCATACATATTATCGTATTCATATATCCATGCAATCCCACTCTTTTACACTTTTGGTTTCATTTAAACACCTCCCTATTAACTACATAACCACATATATAATACAATTCCATCATTTTCATCAAATGACACCAACTATGTCACTTCATAAACTAATATAAAGTCAACCACATTCAGTCACAAGAAAACTAAACATTATACAAGGGTAAGGGGAGTCAGTGGTTTACTTACCTGAAAACAACCCTTTGGGCAGAAATTCATTCTTTCAAGAAGGAAAGCAAGCCATACCAATAACACTTCAAATCTTCCTTCAATTTACTAGGGACAACTAAAAGCAACCTCAAGACTTTCCTAATTTCAGCAAAATGGAGGCTAGGGTTTAAAGTGATATTATCTTTATTCATCAAAAAAATTATGAGAAAAGCTGAAATTGAATATACAAATATACATACTCATCTCCAAGAAAGGATCAAGAAGCTTCAATAGTGCTATAGCCATGGACAATTCGAAGCTATAGAAACAAAGCAACAGTTGGTCAAAAGTAGAGTAGTAGCTTTCCAACTAGTGTCTTCAAGTGTATACTACATCACCGCACCTCACGGTAGTTGGTTGGTCGATGGTAGTGTTGAAATCTACTGTTATTGCTTAGAGATGGCCCATGTGCTGATTGCACAAGGAAGAAAGAGGAGGCAGTTGAGCTTTCAGGAAAGAAAGAAAAAAAATAAGGAAAAAGCTCTATGGGTCCCTTTTTGTTATTTTATTATTTTTTGGCCAACAAGGCATTAGATGATGACAAATTATTTCAAAATAATTTTGTTTTATTTGTAGTAGGCAAAAATAAATAATACATCAATATTTACAATATCTATAAATACTCAGGAGGTAAATATCATTTAAACAAGTCTTTAATTAAACCTAAGTTCAACTCGATGAATTACAATGAATATATATATCACTTCTTTCTAACTTATTAACACTAAAATAAATTTGATAAAACTCAAGTTACAAATCTCGTCATCATTTATTCAGTATTTAAAATAGAACATATAAACAACTATCAATAAATATAATTTACTATTTAAAACAATTTTTAGTAAACTTCTAATTTATTTACATATCATTGAATAAATTTCAAGAATAACGGAATACTCCAAAAGCACTATCATTTTCTATCAAAGTCCAATTAATAGGGTTTGAAAATAATAAAATTTTCATTTCATTGCAAAATAAATCAAATAATCCTTTCATTAATTTACATGCTAAAGTAATTTCTTAAGAAAAACTAGGACTTTACATTCTAATATTATGAAGATTACTCAATAGAGATTTGGGTCGTAACATTACTCTAAGCCAGTATTGAGAATATATGAAATATAAGGCATACAAGCATCTATAAAGCATACAACTATATATATAAGGTAGATATACAATATGTAGGAATAAAAAGCATTGACATAAAGCCTTTAAACATAAATGTGTAAAGCATCTATGCATACCTAGCAAAAGGCCTATAACATTTATATATAAAACATGTATAAAAAGCATGTATGTATATATAGCTTAAGGCATATTAGTCCATGCATGACAACGTATAATATTTACCTACAATAAAACATTATAAAGCTTATGGATATTCTATGTCAACATATAAAGTATAAAACATATGTTTACATGTTATGATTTTTTTAACTATTTTTTATTAAAAATAAATAAAAACGATTATAAAGATTCATAAACTCGTTTGTCTTTCCAAGCAAGGTGAGCTATAACGTACAGAAGACCTTTGATCCTAATGATCTTGTATAACAACCCTAGGGTAATATAAATAGCCCTAATAACGTACTTATGATCAATAACCAAATTAACACTATGAAAAGTAAAATGAAAGACTTATTCACTTCCTTTCTTGCATAGTAGAAACCCGAGTATAACCTTTGAATCAAGAGCTGATAGAATAACTAAGTGTGTGTGTATGTGTGTGTTTTTAAATTATGATTCAACTCACTTATATAGTAGCATCAATTACATTACCTAAAAAACATGTTTTTTGGTTGCCCATTGGTTACATACCCAAAAGTCAAAACCTTAACACTTAATTCCATCATCATCCTAAAATAATGTAGTGTAATTAAGCTTAAAAACCATACATAAGGAATCAAGAGTTTTTTCTTTTATTTTTCCTCTCTTCCTAAATGGTTATGAGAGATGAACACATGTTTAATTTCTAATAATAAGTCCCATAAATTTCTCACTATTGGTATGGTTAATTTTCACCTTATTACTAATAAATTAAGCATAATTACATGTGTAAGAGATTGAAAAGACATACTTTTTCTTCATCACACATTTGATCCATATAAATGGAAAATAGATCTAAATTATCTTGAGGAATAAACCAAAAGACACATTTTTATCTTTCCTCAATAATTCTGCCTTAAATGAGAAAACAACACAAGTCGGAATTTAGAAAGCCTTCTATTTCTTATTCCATATAACAGTCATGTGGATTGAGATTGCATCATAAGATTTGTTGATCATTAATTAGAGTGGACCAATATTGATCACAAGGTTCACAAAGAACATATTACTTAGGTACCAATACCTAGTAACTTTACCAATAACTAAGTCCATCAAGTGTAATTTTGTGTGCAAATTTAGATATTTGTGCTTACTAACTCAAATATTCCAATAGCTTCTACTTGTACTAGATGAAACTTATGACTACTTCAATCAAATGAAACAACCTAAATCAAAAAATAACAAGACTAAACTCATACACTCTATGCATATTTGCAATAAGGGCATGTGACCCTAAGCATAAAAATGAAACCATCCCACTATACAATTGTTAAGTATACAAAGGAGACTTTTTCTTAACCCAGATCTGACTACATGTCACAAGTAGGCAAGATGACAAAATAACCCACAAGTTATCAAGCCAATAATCCTATGAACATTAACCATGCATGCGGTACCCCAAAATCTAGCTAATACATATTAGTTTGGCTATATTCAATCCCTTTGTTTGAGTAGGAATACATCCTTAATTTATGAAACATATTAAACAATGAGTTAACTCTTTCTTTGAAATCATATAACACTTGATCTTATTACATAAAGTAATATGGCACTTTATCAAGTACAAATGACAACATCTATGTATCTATGTATCACTAGATTTTTTCTTCTATACCATTATTTAATAACTCAAAACCATGCATCTACCCTGTTAGCCTAAGCTATACTGGTTTTACTAGTTTTAAATGTTGAAAAAGCAATTTTGAAACTAACAGTATGTTTCAGTATGTTAAATTCATTTTTCAGGAATTTTGATTTAGGAACGATGAAGAAGTTCAAGATCAAGTATTATAAGTATTTCATATTCCAATAGGACTTTATGTATATAACCTGAAACAGTATTTGATCCAGTTATTTTGAGAAGAAGAAGTATGAAAACGTTCTTTAAAAAGTAATTTTTTCTACATACTTCGATGCAACATCAATGTACTGAAGAAATGTGAAAGATTTTTTCATAAACAAATCGAAGTCACTTCGATGTGTTCAAATAAAAACTCATAGTTAAATCGATGTTACTTCGATATATAAACAAAAATCTCATTTTTAAATCGACGTCACTTCTATGCATCGGCTAAAAATCATTACCGAAGGTTTGGAAAATTGTTTACTTCGATGTATAAATCAATGTATAGCTTCTGACAACTCATTTTACATCGAAGTCACATCGATGGATTAGTAAATAACAGACCATAATCGATGTTACATCGATGTACATACTAGAAAACCATTTTTTCAATACAGATGGTTATGGCAGTTATTCTAACCCAATCCTCATCTATAAATATGAGATTTTCACATATCTTTTCATATCCTTCAAGTGTAAAAACTGATTGAGAGAAACACGCTCAAAATACTTCAAATTCTTCAAACATTTTGAAATCTTTCTGAATCAACACTGCTTCAAGTTTGTATAACTCTGTTTGGGAAATCTTTCTCAAACAATTGGTATTGTATATCCATCTTGTTTACTAATTCTATTTTGTTTACTTAATATTTCTA
>JANHAO010019613.1:0-13158 GCA_026873985.1 Saraca asoca
CAATTTCATCTTCCCATTTTCAAAAACCGCGATATAATTCCGCGCATCCAACCGCGTCCTTTTAATATTCTCAGGTCCCACTAACCAACCCCCCCCCCCCCTCTCCAAAAATCCTATATGTACCGACTTTTCCTTCTTCCTAAATCACAGTTGTCACTGTCTTCATTTGTTTCTCTTTTGCTCATTATTGCCAACTCCGTCATTCATTGGCTTTTCTTTCTCCGTCACCACCTCCACCGTGACTGACAAACAACCTCATTTGAACGGAGCCTACTACGGCCCGGCAGTTCCGCCAGCTGAGCCTCTCCACCACCGCCGTCGCCGGGAGAGAAGCTGCTGCTGCTGTCTTTTCGGAATCATCTGGAAGCTCCTGGTAGCAATCATCGTACTTGTCGGCCTGGCCGTTCTCATCTTCTACTTGGTCGTTCAACCAAGATCCTTCAAGTTCTACGTGTCGGAAGCCAAGCTCACCCAATTTGACTACGCCAACAACAACCTCACCTACGACCTCGTCCTCAACTTCACCGCCCGAAACCCCAACAAGAAGCTCAGCATATATTACGATGATGTGGAAGCTAGGGCTTTCTACGAAGGCAATTGGTTCAATACCACCGACGTTATCACACACATGAACTCTTTCCGACAATACAAGAAGAGTACAGACGCCATGAGTGGTACCTTCCGAGGACAGCAATATCTGACGCTTCAGGGTGATGATCTCTCCAAGTACAATGAAGACAAGAGGAATGGAGTTTTTGACATTTACGTAAGGCTGTACTTCAGGATTAGATTCAGGCTTGGTGATGTCATCAGCGGCGGTTTCAAGCCAAAGGTTAAGTGTGAACTGAGAGTTCCTTTGAGTAATTCTACCACGACTGCGTTTGAATCTTCAAAGTGTGATGTCGATTTCTAAGGGGCTACAGGTTGTTCATCTGATTTCTTCTGGACATTTCTGGGCCTCCCCTCGTTGTAATTACAGATTACATTTGATTATTATTATTATTTTATTCTTTGGGAATGCGTGATATGTGTGTTACATGTGATAATTATAATAAATGAGAATTTCACAGTTCACTCTGAGTTTTAAGAAGTTTTGTACTTGAATATTGCTTTGTATAATTGTTATCTTTCTGTTTTATGTGAAAGTTTGAACCGAACATTCTTATCACTGGTCCATCACTTGGTGTCATCTGGCAAACGATTCTTGTATATGTTACTGTGAACTTCAGATCTGAGACCTTCGCTGTAGTTTTGGGCGATTTCAACCAGGACTTTGGGCCTGTCCCTTTGGATAATTGGATATTCATACAAACAGGACTATGAGTCTACACAAGATGGCCGGACTCTTTATTAATGTCGGCCCCAAAAACAAAATTCGTGTTGGGGCTTGTTACCTATTAGCCGAAAAAATTTCTCAACTGCATCAAGAACCTATAGAATTGCAGTTGCCACCGCAATGAGAAGGCATAGGATAAGGAAATGGAAAAGTATTGAAAATCATAAAACCAATGAATATCATTCCACAGAGTGTTGGAGCTGAGGCCTAATAGTCACACATAAGTCCAAACCTCATTACACCACCTTTGTGGATTTTTCTTCTTATACACACTTTTTGTGGGTTTTTTAGTTCCTCTGCTAATAAGACTTGTATTCTATGTAAGCACTTATAAGAATTTTCCTACGTTTCCCCTGATCTTCGGCCACAGATGCTATGTAATATTATGTGCTCCAAAATTCTTTCTTTTGTTTAGTCAGATAGATAATTTACGTGTAAAAATATTGACTAAAGTGTATTGCTACCTGTTCCAAAAACAATTAAATAATGACAAATTTAGATATTTTGCATATATAAATTTTAAAAAATGTGAATTATTCTCTTCGATTTTAAGTGGTTAAATCTTATTCCTATAATTACAAAAATTTAAAAATAACATTTGTCATTCATTTGGGTGACTAAAATCATTCAATGCGTCGGCGGCTCATATCACATGTGTAATTTTGTCATTGACGGTCCTTAAAATAATTCCCAAACCATAAAAAAAAAAAAAAAAAGCCTTAAAATAATTCCCAAGTTCTTCCCCTTCAGTCTCCTCGGCGATCGTCGTCCCTGTCACACTCGCAGCTTTCTCACCATTTCTGCGTGTAGCTTGCAGCAGAGCTCGAACAGGTCTTCAAGAAATTTGACGCGAATGGCGATGGCAAGATCTCGGCTAGGGAATTAGGACCCATAATGGGAAGCATGGGTCAACCAACGAACCAAGAATAACTTGAAGCCATGATCCGAGGTGGATGCCGATGGTGATGGGTTCATCAACCTTGAAGAGTTCATCGAATTGAACATGAAAGGTGTGGATTCCGTCTCTGTTTCTGGTTTATGTGTCGCCATTAATATACAGACAAACTTCTTGGCAGAGTTGATATCTGCTGATTGTGGATAAATCGGGGAGGAACTTTGGCACTATTTGGTTATGGTGGATTTAAGGGCAAGGTTTGAGATTAGCGTAGAGAAATTGAGTGTGGTTCCATCTGAGAGAAGTCGAGTGTAGCACCATTTGGTTCCGTCATCAGAGACCTCGAAGGAGATGAAGAAGGTGATCAGTTGCTAACTTGGACAAAACAAATGGGAAATGAAATATATTTTAAGGGTTGCCGAGGACAAAATTATATGCCGAATATTTGGGAAAAACTAGAATATTTAACATCAGAAAATATTAAATTATTTAGATTAATATTTTTTTTATTTTATACAATTAAATAAATTTAACGTAAAATTAATTATAGAAAATCAGTAATTTTTTTTAATGTGAACAATTTCTTAATATAAAAGGCAAAAAATCACATGACCTAATGCAGCAAAAACTCTTCAATTAATATTAATTAATGAGTACAATAATATCTTTCTATCAATTCTAAAAAATAATATAAATAAAACTTTTCATCAAAATAAGTAAAATCTTTGCACAATAATTTTAATTAATTACTGTATAAAATCAGTCAACAGAAAAAAAGAAAAATTTTAAATAATATATATATTATATTGTCCAAAATATCAGTAACAACATATTTAAATTTCATACAAATTGGAGTAAGTTTTATAATAAATCATTTGATAAGAAATAAATACAATCTTTCTCTTTGGTATTGTCGCAAGTTCTACCAATCCTCACAGCAAGCCTCCTCTTTCACATCCTTGTGCACGTAAACCAAGTACAGATGTATGTATGCTGTAATTTCTTAAGTAAAATCATTTTTTCCTTTTTATTAGTTATATATATATATATTCATCCTTTATATCAAACAATAAATATAAAGAGTTTTGTGGGCTTATTAGGAAGAACCCACCAATAAATCTCCTCCTTCCAACTAAGTGGGGCATACCACTGAACTCATTTTCTCTTTGCAAGTTATTAGCTTTTGTGTGGATAAGACCTTTATCATCATATCTGTACCATTACATGGGTATGGATTTTCACAAATGTCAACTGTTTCATCTCTAGTGCTTCCCTGTATCTAATAATAATGTATCTCAATGTGCTTCAACCCCAAATGAAGAGTCGGATTATTATTGACATGAATCTCCCTTTGACTATTACAATGCAACATATACTTCTCTTACTTCAAATCCAACTCTTGTTGGAATTTTTGCATCCTTAAGAGTTATTTAGATGCTTCTATAATAATAATGTATTCGACTTTTGTGGAAGACAATAAGAAACATTTTTGCAATTTTGATTGCTAAGACACAACTCCCCCTGAAAAAGTTATCATATATCTAGAAGTAAACTTTTTAAAGGCGACACCACTAGCCATGTCTACATCTGTGTAACTATCTAACATAGGCTTATTAATACCAAAACATAAACAAACTCGAGATGTACCTTTAAGATATCGAAGTATCCACTTGACTGCTTGCTAGTATTCTTTATCAACATTAGAGAGAAATTTACTCATAACACTAACTACATAAGCAATATCTGATCTTGTGCACACTATGGCATATCAGACTGCCAATTATAGATGTATAAGGAACCATACTCATCTCTTCTTTTTCTATCTCACTTGAAAGGTACTACTGTGAACTCAGCTTAAAATAAAGTGCTAATAGGTTTGGACTTGCTCATGTTAAACCTCTCCAATATCTTCTCAGTGTATCTCTTCTAAGATAAGATAACTAGAATTTACCATTCTTTTTATCACGAGAAATTCTCATGCCAATGATTTATTTTTGTTTGTCCTAAGTCTTTCATAGCAAAAGACTTGCCCAAATCTCCATTTAGGTTATTAATTTTATTAATATCATGACCAACAATAAATAGGTCATCCACATGTAATAAAAGAATAATAAAATCATCATCAAAGAATTTCTTGACAAACACACAGTGATCAGAAGTAGCTTTACCATAACCATGATTCATCATGAATGAACCAAATTTCCTATGCCACTACTTTAGTGCTTACTTGAGTCTATACAAGTTTTTTTTCAACTTGCATAACAGATGCTCTTTGCGTTTAACTTTGAAACCCTCTGACTGTTCTATGTAAATTTCCTCCTCCAAGTCAACATGAAAGTTTATAGTCTTCACATCAAGTTGCTCGGCTTCTAGATTCAGACTAGTTACTAACCCAAGCACAACTTTGATAGAGGACATTTTAACTACTAGTGAGAATATTTCTTCAAAGTTAATCTCATTCTTCTGACTAAAGTCTTTCGTAACCAACCTTGCCTTATACCTTGGCTATGAGATACTCTTATTTGACTTTATCTTAAACACCCACTTGTTCTTGAATGCTTTCTTACCCTTAGGCAACTCTACCAATTCAAATGTCTTGCTCTTATACAAGGAATTCAATTCATCTTGCATAACTTGTAGTTACTTTTCTCTGTACTCATCAGATATAGCTTCTTTATAACTCTCAGGCTCTTCCCCCTTAATGAGCATCACATGTTCATTAGGTAGATATCTTTAGGGGGAACAACGCTCTCTAGTAAATCTTCTCAACTGAGGCTTAAGAGGTTGTTCAAGTAAAACTAGATTAATGGAAATCTTAATTAGGCTAAGGTGTAGTATCATCAAATCTCCCCCATGATTATTAGTAGCCATGATAGGAGGTTTTGGATTGAAATCCACATAACTAGTGTCTATAGGCTTTGGCTTCTCAGTGTTGTTAAGATCTTCAATGGTTTAATCTTCAAAGAATACCACATCTCTATTTCTAATAACTTTCTTATCTACTGAATCCCACAATTTGTAACCAAATTCATCATGACCATAACCTAATAAAACATACTATTTAGTCTTACTATCAAGCTTGGATCTTTCATATCTTGGAATGTGCAAAAATGCTCTGTAACCAACACTCTCAAATGATTGTATGAGACTTCTTTCCTAATCCACACCTTCTATGGATTATCATAACTAAGAGAAACTAAAGGAGAAAGGTTAATTAAATATACTACAGTTGTCATTGCTTCACCCCAAAAGGCTTTAGACAACTTAATATGAAAGAGCATATATCTAATTCTTTCATTAATTGTTTAGTTCATTCTCTCTGTAACCCTATTTTGTTGAGATATCTTTGAAACAGTCTTCTTATGTTTGATGTTATGATCTTTGTAATATTTCGCAAATAGGCTTCTGTACTCACCACCATTATCTGCTCAAACATACTTCAATTTCATTCTTGTTTCTTTATTAACATAGACATGAAATTTAGTAAAAACATTGAGTACCTGATCTTTAGTTTTTAAAGCATAGGTCCAAACTTTACTTGAATGATCATTAATAAATGTAGCAAAATATACAATACCACCAATAGTTCTTGAATCCATAGAACACACATTGATATGAATCAAACCAAGAATATGTGGAAGGGATTTAAAAAATGAAACTTTATGTTGTTTATAGTCAAACAACGAGTACAATTTTTTAGAAACATACCTTTCATAGGAGGGGAGTTTCACTTTGCCAGCACATCAAGTCCTTTCTCACTTAAGTGACTCAGGCACATATGCCACAACACAGAAGAGTCTTCAACAGTGTTCACCTCTTCTTTACATGGTATTATTGTTGTTTAGTAAAGAAAACTAATCCTTTCATCTTTTACCTAAGCTAGAGACCCCTTTGTTTACTTCCATTTACTTTTGCCATGATAGTTTTCAAAACCCATAACATCAAGTGCTCCAGTAGAAAGCAAACAGAGATGGATATTAGGAACATGTTTAACATTCTTCAATAGCAATTTGCATATGGTATTAGTTTTTAGGTTGATATATATCTCCAATACTAATGATCTTGCATGAACCTTGATTTCTCAATCTAATTGTACCATACTAACAAGTAGAATAAGATGTAAAAAAATCTTGATAAGGAGTAATGTGGTAAGAAGCTCTTGAATCAACAACCCAAGTAGAGTCTCCACATGTAAGATTCAAATACTTATCATAATAAGCAATCACACCCTCTTCATCAGATGCAACTGCAATAGTATTTTTATCTTTTTTCTTGTCTTCGCCTCTTTCCCTTCATTTATCTTTTTTCAACTGTCAACAATTCTTCTTAACATGACATGTTCTTCCATAATGGAAACACATCATATCTTTCATATTTCTAAACTATGATCTTCCTCTAAACTTTCCATAATTATCAAATTTTTTGTCCTAAATTCTCCCACATGCATATCTAACAACTAGTGCATCTAAATAATTTGAAGTCTCATGTTCTTTCTTTCTTATTTATTCATTCAATATGTTGTTTTTCACCATCATCAATGCACCTTCCTATTTGGGAATAATCAAAGGAATAACTAGAGTTTCTCAATTGTCAGGTAAGGAGCTAAGCAATAGCAGTGCTTGCATCTCCTTATCCAAGGTCATACTCAAAGTTGTTAGCTAATTCACCACACCTTAATAACTACTCAAATGCTCTACCATTGAACACCTTTATTTATATTTCATATTCATATAAACTGGATAATTTAGTCCATAATTCATGAGCATCAATCTCAGTAGATGTATGATGGAATACATGATTTTCAATCTACTGCCTAATCAAACTAATAGCCTTTCTTTTATTTTATTCCAATCCTGATCAGTCTTCTTAGTAGATTTAATACGTTTAGCCTTAATGGGATCAAACAAATTCTTGCAATATAATAAGTCTTCTATTCTAGGATTCCAATATGAATAATTTGAAGAATTTAATTTAGTTATCATGCCTCCTAAATTTTCTTCCATTTAATCACATGCAGTAAAAGAATAATCAAGCTCCTGATACCATTTGTTGAGAAAAAATCTAGAATATATCACAACAAAAAATATTAAATTATCTAAATCAACTTTTTCCACTTATACAATTAAACAAATTAAATGCAAAATTAACTACAAAAAATAAATAAATAACGAGACCATCAATTTTTTACGTGAAAAATCCCTTAATATGAGAGCAAAGGATATTTGTTTATAGAGAGTAAATCGGTTTGGCTTCCCAAGATTACTTTGAACATAAATAATGGGGTTTGATGTGTTTATCAAGAGTGATAATTTTTTGTATGAGACGATAATTAAACATGAATAAAGAATACTTTATGTGAGTTCGGATTAAGTTTACATAAATTCAGAATGTAAACATGTTAGCTTGTTTAATACGAATAATAAATGGATAATATTAGAGTTTGTTAAAAACTAAACTAATTGAGATGTTAATTCATTTAAGAATTTATATTAAAATTTTAAAAATATTATTGAAAAATAATTAATAACTGAATATATAACACATAATTATATATAACAAAAAAAATTAAAAGTAAAGTTCTAATAAATAACTATAAAAGCTTAATTAAGTATTTACTTAATGATTGAAGCACCTTCAGTAAAACATATAATAAGTAATTAAATTTGATAAATGGATGTATAATATAAATTTTATTAATTGAAATTATTAAATGAATTAAATAAATTGATTTGTGTCAACATGTTTAATAAACGAGTTAATATAACATGACACAACTATTATTTAAGATGAGTTTATTTGAATTGATATCATTTTTAACACAATACAATTCTGATACATAAATCTGAATTACCACCTTCTATTGCCAATGGCTCATAGTCTTTGAATGCTTTTCATTGCTCATTTGGCAAGGAATTCCATTTTCATCAGTGTTGCTATCTCTTAGTTTTATTTTTGGCTTTGGACATGAATATTAGGGTGTGTATCTTCGCCACCAGAAAAGTTACAATTAATTTGAAGAATCACTTTTAATTTCAAAAAAAAAAAAAAATTCCTTTCCTTTTGTTGGAATTGTGACATTTTATGATTGATTATTTAGCAAATCTGAAAGGATCTACCACTTTGGGAAGTTTACTTACAACTTTGTGCCAATTATTAGCACTACAACTTTGTGTCTATCATCACTTGACAATTGCATGAATAATGATACTGAGTATGAATACTCATTTTTTTTTTTTTTTAGAAAATGAACTCCTAAATTTAGGAGAGAAATAAATAAAAATTTTAATAAAAAATTATGTTTTTATTCTTCTAAAAATAAAGAAATTAAAAAAAAGGGAAGAGTACCCTGGTTCAAAGATATTACGTTGGAAAGAATATGGCTATTATGATAATTATTATCTGAAGGATTTATCAGGTCGGGGAGGTGGTTGCGACCCTAGGTAGTTCAAGTCACATCATATATGTTGAAGATTTTGCATGTATGAACTGTGAACAAACGAAGTATATCCAATGTCCGTTGCGGCCTCTATGTCTGCCGTTGAAAATGGAAACCACGCGCTTGAGTCAATGCGCTTTTGGAAGTTTCCACGAATTAAGTATTTGCCCACGTATTTTTCGGACTTTGTACCATCTTATTCCGTGCCCTTTTCTTCCTCCACCATATGGCGCCTTACGATACACAAAGACTAATAATATGAATTTTTATTACACGTGTTATCAATGTAATCTTATAATTTATAATAACAATAACTAAAATATTATTACTTATTTCATATTTTCCAAACCTATGTTAATTTATAAATTTTTATTATTCTTAAGTTTTATCTTTTATTTTTATTTTCATATCTTCATAGAAAAAAATTATATTTTGATGTGAGTTTTACACTTTTTTATTATATTTTATATATACTAAAAAAATATAAAATATAAATAGTAATATTCATACATTATTAGTGATGTAGGTATAATTTTGTCAATCATTAATTTCTTAAATTGAATTTTTTATGGGAACAAGTAACATCTCTTAGTATAAATTTAAACAAAAAAAATATTAAAAACAAAAGTTTAAAATTACAAAACGTGATCCTATTGCAATATTGAGGTTGTCATTATTAGTACATATTACTTTTTGATAAATAAAAAATCATCTTTATAATTTTAAAATTTACTCAATCATTTTATCAAAATATTTTATTTATTAAAATATAAGTGAGAATACTAGAAATATTTTCATGGTTAGGCATCCTAAGAGAGCTGACATTAGGCCGCTTATTTGACTTTCTTGTAACACTGACAATTGTGGCTTGTGATGTTTTGCTAAAAATTCAATAATGTAATGAGAAATGCACAACATCCGCTGTATCTCCCCCCGAAAGCAACCGCGTTTGTTCAGTGAAAACGCTTCCCTCACTAACGCGTTTTTCTCTTGTCTGCCGTAATCCTTATTACTATAACATAATATGAATTCATCACACGCTTTCTCAATTCCACGCACACTCGGAAACAACCTCTTCACTATATAACACCAAACTACACCCTCCCTCTCTCCCACCATTCTACTCTCTTTCCCCCTGTTTTTCTATCCTTTCCTTACTGCTCTCTCTTTGTCATCAACCATGTCTGCCAAACAGCCCCAATTGAACGGTGCCTATTACGGCCCTTCAATCCCGCCACCCAAAACCTACCACCGCCCCGGCCGTGGCAGCGGTGGCTGCTGCTGCTGCGGCTGCCTCTTCGACTGCATCTGCGGCTGCATCTGCCAAATCATCCTCACCATCATCTTCATCCTCGTTATCGCCGGCTTCGTGTTCTGGCTCGTCGTCCGTCCAAACAAGGTGAAATTCCACGTCACCGAAGCCACTCTCACGCAGTTCAACTACGACAACAACACGCTCCATTACAACCTTGCTCTCAACGTCACGATCCGCAATCCCAATAGGAGGCTCGGCATCTACTACGACACCATCGAAGCCAGGGCGTTGTACCACGACGCCAGGTTCAGTTCCATGTATCTGACGCCGTTTTACCAGGGCCATAAAACGACTGACTATTTGAGTCCGAACTTCCAAGGGCAGCAGGTGTTGGTTCTCAACTCCGATCAGACGTCGGAGTTGAACAAAGACAAGAGCGATGGGGTTTATAACATTGATTTGAAGCTGTACTTGAAGATTAGGTTCAAGTTGGGAGTGTTCAAGATCGGAAAATTCAAGCCCAAGATTAAGTGTGATTTAAATGTTCCTCTGAGAACCAATGGGACATCATCGGCCGGTGTTTTTGAGACCACAAAGTGCGACTATGGTTACTGATCATGGAGTCGCCGCTAGCTGCACCGGTTGTTTGGTCTTGTTCACTGAGTCTATGGCACTCGATATTTGATTCTTTTCTTGTTTTGTTTTTGTTGATTATGACTTCATGATATTTTGTTCATTGATTGGACATAGTCATCGTCATAGATTTTATTTCTTTATTATACAGCATTGTTTAGGAGCATACTTTCGTATGTATTCGGTGGAGTTTTGATTTTTGTATTTGTATTTTGCCCTTGTTGATAAATAAAGTATGATTTTTTTTTAATATTTGTGTCATTATCTTGTTAACAAATTGAATTATTTTTATTCTTCGGTAAAAGTTATTAATTAGTCTTTAAAATATTAAATTGATATCAAAGTCCTTAATTTTTTTTACCAATTAAGTGATGATTATATTTGATGTAATTTTTTAATTCCATATTAAACTAATATAATGTTTCTTGATTTTTTAATATCAAATTGATGTAAAAAGTTTATTTTCAAGATTGATTAATTAACGTAAATTTCTTTCCAGTTGAATATTAATTTATTAAGTTTTGGAAGATGACGCAATTGTGATTGTTAACGAAATTGACTTTCTGGTTATCCAATAAGAAAAATGGATCAGGGCAAAAGAGTAAAAGCAAAGAAGTTAGATGATAACTCCTAGATGATTGAGGTAGTTGGCAAGTGAAACATGAAATTTGATTGGGTCAGTATAATCAAAACGCGTAGTAACAAAGGAAGCAATACCGAGGGAAGTAACTTACGGCAAATATATATATATATATATATATATATTACATTCTTAAAGTTTTATTAAATAATAAATTATTTTTTCATACTTGAAATTTAAACTTTAGAAAAATTGTAAGTTATTCCCTCAAAGTCTTTAAACTTAAAAAAAATTATAAATTACTCCCTTATAATTTAAAGAAAATTATAAAAATATTAATTGACTATTAATTTTAACTAAAAATTAATAAATATATTAAATATATTTTATTGAGAAACTTATTTCTTTACCTATAAAACATGAAACTCAAATTAAATATTTTATTTAATCAACAAAATATGAGTTTTATAATCTATATTTGAACATAAGCAGGAACCACACTACCATAGAAACACATATTGACATCGATTATAAAACATAACACAGACACATCAAGTGCATCTAATTGTTAAAACTTCTAGGATTACTTGAAATAACAAAACATAATAGACACATCAAGTGCATCAAGCATCCTTTTGTTTAAATAATCAATGTATATATCTTGTATAAAGGAAAAAAGGAAACTGTTGACGGTGGAATCCAGTTCCGATTCAAACTCCAACCAACAGGAGATTCTTTCGAAATCTTAAACTGTAATATGGTTCAAGGGCAAGAAAGAACAGTAGAAAGCACAAGCTTTTTAACATGGTTGGCCAAATTCTAACGACACCGGACCCTATGTCCACAATAATGTATTGATCTGAGAATATTTTTTATAGAGTTTCAGCATGCTAGCCCCTCTTAATGTTCATCTCCTTCCTGTATTTATAGAAGAAAGAAGGTTACAATTATAATTTTATATATAATAAATCTATTACATGAGCATTTAATATGCAACACTAGACAGATAGACTAAATCCTGTAGTTCAGCTACTATAGATTGCCTCCTACAAGTGGGCCCTGCATGTCTATTGGGCGATATATGTGTTGGCTTTTTGTTCAGTGAGCTCTCAGGTTGCTGATCACATCTCGCTAGCGAAATTCTTCAGTCTAGGGAAGTATCCGTCTTTCAGGATGATGAGGCCGAGCTTGCTCTGTCGTGGATGAGCTCGAGCTGAGGAGGTCGCTCTATGACGCGAGCTGGGGACATAGCACTCTGGGTGCTCCTCGCGCTGGATCTTCACCGTGCTTGGGCCATTTACTAACCTTTTAAACACGATCTAGGTTTCTCATATAATACAAGGCCACCAACTCTCAGCTCGCTTGGCGGGTTGGGAGTTGAGACTTTTTGACAGCCACTTGGTCAAAGTCTTCACTGAGACTGTCGTTTCATTTGTTCTAGGTCATGCTTCCCATGGCACGTGTTTGTCGATTATTGGTGAGTCAACTTTAATCCTTCCCGAGGTAATAAATGATGGTGGTTAGGGGGATTAATCTGGACTCTTCAGTGAGGCTAGACTCAACTCTATTTAGGGGAGAAGAAATCCATTTTGCTTCTTCATTGGACAAAGCATGAAGATTCCGGACAAACCTCCATTACTTCCGACATTCCGACTCTCCGTTAGGGCATGTATGGCCTGCTGCATAGAGAACTTAGAAAATTTGGCTTCTCCAATAACATGGGGGGATCTCTTATGGATCTCAGACTACGTCCTCTTGACTTCGCCGTGAGGTTTTTGTGCCTGGCCGGCCAAGCTCTGGCATACCATGTCAGAGCCTGCCCATATAGAGGATCCATCATCCACCCCACAGATTGTACCACACACACCCGCAGCTGAGGATTCTTCTTCTGCTTCGGTGAGGGAGATATCTACTCGTAATAGGTTACAGATACGGCCGAATGGGAATGAGTATGAATTTTTTATCTTTCTCTTTATTATTTTTTATTTCATTTCTTGACTTCTAAATATATCTATACTAATAT
>JANHAO010019614.1:0-13151 GCA_026873985.1 Saraca asoca
GAAAAATAGGTTTTATCACCTCTTTTTTTTTTATGTATAAGCTTTCTAAGAATACCTATATATGTGAGTAAAGGTTTATTGAATTAATTATTTACATTTTTTTATAGAGTAAAAAAATTTTATATTTGATAAGAACTTTAAATTATCTTATTTTCTATTGTTAGCGATGACTTACTCTTTAGTGGTCTAATTAGTTCACAACCCTTCTTTAAGGGCAACATCCCTAAATAATGTTTGAATCCAAATTTAGAGATAAATGTTACTATATAAAAATCTATCCAATCTTTTACATACATATAAACACCTTTTAAATTAAGTAAAATTTACTCCGTTTAAAGTATTACTTCCTTTTCTCCGCATAACAACCACCCCTTGAGAAAAAGTTTTATTTTTCACATCAATTGGGAGATTATCATCATCAAAATCATTAGCCAAAATCAAGAAACAATATGCTGAACTTTTTTGGGTCCAACTACTGGATTAAATGTCAATTCTTCTTTTTTCAATCATTAAATGTTAATAAGATATCCATGTGTATATTTTATCCCCTCTAAAGTGACGTTAGATTCATGAAATTTTTCACACATTTTTTAAATATTTTAAATGTATGTTATATTTCTATATTTAGTTTAAAATTTAAAAAAATTACTTAAGAATGTTTTAACACAATATTCCCACAAAATATTTTTATGGGGAGGTGATTTGTGATTATTTTACATTTTTATGATATGAGAATATTTTAATCACATAAAAAAAATTATTTTATTCATCATTCTATTAATGTCTTACCACCTCAACCATTATCACCTATTGTGGTTAACTACCTCCCACTACCACATACTATCATTAACTATCACTTATCGCCATCAATCGTCATTGGTCACCTCCTACCATCACCTTATATCATTAATCACTGAATACCACTCTTGACTGGATAACTTTTTAATGCTAACCATTCAATTTTCAATTATGATACTTTTGATAATTTAACAATATTTTTAAAAATATGTAAATTGATTTAAAACATAATTGTTGATGGTCAATTTTAGTAATTGGTCAATCAACAGTTCTGGAACCCAAACTATTGTGTAAGATGTAAAAATATGTAAAAGGGGAGAGAGCACGAAGAAGAGAAAGATGAACACGTAGGGTTTTATCATGGTTCGACTAAAACCAATATGGCCCCTACGTCCATGGTGATTGTATTTGCTTTGAGGCTTTTTCTCTGCTTAACTTAGCAAAGTTACAATACTCACAGTTCTCTCTTTATTTCAATAGGGTCTCTACATGTATTCTTCTTTATATCAGTTACAATGATTTTCCCTCCTATTTATAGAAGCAAGGAAGGTTATAAGTCATAATTTATCATTGTAAAACTATGATTACAGTTGTAATAGGTAATAAATGCTTAGCGTCAGATAATAACTGCAAGGCAAATCATTGTTAGACTTTGGAGGCTAAGTTGCAAATTAGAAGTGTGTTCAAACTATCAGTCAGACATTAACCGTTCCCAATTACATTGGGGGAAGCTCATTGTAGCTTTGATCTGTTAAGGCTTCAAGCTCATACAATGCGATATGCTATTTGGCTTCAGCGACCTTGCTTTAGATTGAGCCAGATTTTTCATCTTGGTCTGATCCATTAAGCCTTTGTTAGCCCATTCCACTTAGTCCATAAAATGCCCATAACACTAGCCCCTAACTCTCAGTTCGCTTTACGAGCTGGGAGTTATTTCTTACATGTAGTGACCCCCATTCGCGATTTGTGAGGCTGCCAAGTCCTTCATCTACAACCTATTGTCCAGTAAAAGTCTCTGCATGGCCTGCCATGTGGTCATGTCAAGCTTTATCCATTTACTTCAGGCTTAGCCATACTTTTACTATGCTTGTTTTACAATCGTTGGCATGGCAATCTTATTCCACACTGAATCGCCCGATTAAAAACAGCTAGGCATTTTCTGGATTCTTCAAAAAGGTTGGGTTAGTCTATATAAGGTGTGAAAAACCCCTCTTCTTTCATAGAGTGGCCTAATGGGTGTCTCAAATGAGCTCCCTATGTTTATGATGATGCAAACCCTTGGTGAAATCTTGAAAGGCATGTACAGTTTGCTACAAGAGTTCCTACCCAAGGATTTTGGAAAGTTTTGTTATGGGAAGCTTCCATAGGCAATTCCTCTCTAAGGATCTCAAGAAATTTTGTTACCTTCTCCCGCCACCTCTTTATGGTTAAGTTGAGTAAGGCAACTCTTCATGTTTATTCTTTGGTTTCCTTGCATGGCGAGACAATCTGGTCTGTTTCTCTAGACACTAGCAGTTATCAGGCTAAGGGGCAAGCTATTAGCTTTGAAGGAAGATAAGAAAGAGGAGTTGGAATGGTCTGGCCTGTTCGTAGGCTATGACTCGTAAAAGGCTAGTTCTTTCTACTTATTGTAGTTGTAGGCTTATTTCAATCTTTGTACTCTAAATTTTCTTGTATAAATTCACCTCGTTGAAAGAGGTTTTATAATGAAAGTTGTCTTTTTCTAACATTCTAAATGTGCAATTGGTTGTTAAGTGTTGCAGAAGATAACATTCAAGCTTGTTCATAAATTGACTTTCGTATATCACATTTAACTAAATATGGAACTAGATGCCCAATCAGTGAAATTAATCTATCTCATCTGATAACGAACTCAAGCATCAAAATGCTTTGACTAATAGCAAGCTTTCAGTTTGCAACAGAACCATGAGTAGTTAGTTATACAAGTCTGAATGCTTAGACTACTTTAATTAGAACAAGCTCATGAGTGATTAAGTATGCCCGAACTGGCATGAGGTCACTAGGGGCGATTAGGTGTTCCCTGGCTAAAGCGAGGTCACGTGTGCAGCAGGCAATTACGTATGCCCTAGGTGATTAGGTGCACCCGAATTAGCAAAAGGTTATGAGAGCGGTTAGGTGCTCCCAAACTAGAACTTCGCTGCAGGCAATTAGGTGCACACTAGCTAAACCAAGGTCACGTGCATAGTGGGTGATTAGATGTGTCATGAGCGATTAGGTACACCTGAGTTGGCACAAGGTCGTGAAGGCAATTAGGTGTGCCTGAACTGGCACTTTACTATAGGCGATTAGGTGTGCCCTGACCGTAGCGAGGTCGCATGCGCAACAAGTGATTAGGTGTGCCCAAAGTGGCACGAGGTTGTAAGGGTGATTAGATGCACCTGAATTAGCACTTCACTGTGGATGAATAGGTGTGCCAGGTTAAAGCAAGGTTACGTGCACAACAAGCAATTAGGTGTGCCCTAGGCGATTAGGTGCACCCGAATTGGCACGAGGTCATGAAGGTAGTTCGATTCGCTGTGAGATGTAGGTTGCATGGCAAATAGTGAGAGCTGTAGTTCATTTTCTACAATCTACAATCTTACTAGTCAGATAAGGTGTTCCTCGTTTCACCTATGACTCTTTCGTTTCCATGAGCGGTGTGATGATTACTACTCCTAATGAGCGTGCCTGCTAGGTTGGCAAGGATTTAATGTTGAAACATGTTAAACCGTTGGATTGTGGGTGTTTGGAAGAGTTTCCAAATTTGACAATGATACTGAATATGATATAAGCTGGGACGACTCTTCACTCTCTCATTTGTCACTTCAAAATCCAAACTACTGACTCTCCGTTTCTTTTCCTTCTGTTAGTCTTTGTGACTATTTTTCATCGTTCACTATTTTCAGCATCTATTCGGACCTTCAAACTTGCACTTTAGAAATTTTGACTACCGAGAAGTAGTTTCTACTCACATTTTAAACCTCATTCCCTTATCAACAAGGTGAGTTTTCTTCCTCTGGTTTACTGCTCCTAGGTTTTTGTTTTAAGGTTCTTGTGAACTCACTTGCTTGCTATTGATAAATTCTGGAATGTTGGATAAATCCCTCTACATTTTTCTTTCGTCGTGTTCAGTTCATTTGGTTTGTTCGCTAGTAGATGCTAGGGTTTCTAGTGTATGGATTTAAGTCTCGTTGATTGGAGACGAATAAGAAGATTTTTGTTTAGGATAAACCTTTTTTAGAGCTGAAGGTTGGTTTGTCTCTAGCGACCTGATCATCTCTTTTTCCTTTTGTAGATATCCCCACCTCGTAGATGCTGCAGTCACCGTATAGTCTGTGAGGATGCTAAATCTTCTAACGGGAGTGAAGAGACACTTCATGTCACAAGGCTTACAACTTTTTAGATGGTGAGGTCGTTAGTGAGTTTGAAGCTCGCCCCAAGCCAGAATGGTCCTTAACTTGCTCTCCTTTCCTATGACATCCTTCAACCGTCAAGCTCAAAGAGCTTAGAGATATAGCTAAAGCATACTTTTTTCCAAAGGGTTGCTGTGTGCTGGCACCTTCCTGTAGCGACCATGCCGCTCATCCCCCTGAAAAATTCATAGTGATCAACATCCAACACCTTGGTGTTGGATTTAGGTTCCCAATTGCCCCCTTTATAATTGATTTTCTAAATAAGTTAAAACTTTCTCCTGTCCAGTTAACTTCGAATGCATATTTGAGTTTAATTTCTTTGGCCCTTGTTTATTTGAAAAATGGTCTTCCACCTCCCTTGGCCAAGGTTTTTAGTCACCTCTATAAGATTAAGAGTATTGGACTGCGAGAAGGTATATATTATCTTTCGGGCCGTCTATCTAAATATAAGAAAATTCTACCTCAAAGGGATGCCAAGAGGAGGTCCAATGCAGGGTATTACAATCAGTTAGTTTTATATCTCTTGCCCATCCTTGCATTGCCTTCAAAACTTTAGTTTTGTTTTGAATCCTGGTAAGTGAGCTAAGAGCACACATGCTAATTTTGGTTTTCACCTTATCTTAGGCTAATTTTTTATTGTGCTTTTTACAGACAGAGTAGGGAAAGAGAGGCCAGAGCTGAGGTAAGAGGAGGCCAGAGTGCTCGATTAGTTCATTGCTTCCAAAGATTTTCAGAATGATCTGAAATTTGACAAAGAGATTTTGTGGGCACACAAGCTCTCTCTTGCATTAGGTACTGAGCTTCTTGATAGCTCGTGTGACATCAAAGTGCAAGGTGTTAAAGAGATCACTCTGGTGGACTCTGGGGAGCAAAGTGATATAGGGAGAGTTAATCTCTTCATGCCTCCTCCTAGAATGAGGTTGTGGTGTACTACCACTCTCGCTTTCACTCAAGTTAATCGTCCTTCCTCCTCTACTGTCAGCTCCTACTCACACTAGCTGCACTTCCTCAGTGGTGATTGCAGAGGGGACTTTGCTCACCCCAGCCCCTATTTCACAATTGGAGTCACCTGAGGTCAAGAGGGGAACACCAGGGTCTCTGGATCATAGAAAAGAAACTCTAGTCGAGCCTTCTTCCAAAAGACAAAAGACTGACAAAAGGAAAGGGATCACCATTAACCCAGAGGAAGAGTCTGAGGGTGTTCTAGAGGATCCTTCCAAGGGTCTGGGACCCCAAACCTTGGCACTTTATGGTGTTCTCAACAACAATGTAGACCTGATCCTGGGGTCTCACACGAAGTCATTGGAGGATGAGAAAATACTAGGTAGCACCTTGGCAGGCATACAAGCTCATCACTACTTGCTGGTCAGTATGGCTCTTTCCTTTTTTTTTTATGCCCTAACTCCTTATGATCTTTTTCAGGGAGTATTGGAAATAATAAAATTACAGAATGAGATCATAAGTTGGGAAGAGGAGCGGGCCCAGCTTTTGGCCAACCTGGTAGCATTGACTAATAAGATGGTAAAGCTGAGAAAGAAACTGGAGGGTGCTAAAGCTCAGCTGCAGAGCACCGACATTACGAGAAGGGGGGCTGAAGAAGCCTTGGCTCATGAGATAGCCAACTTAACCTCGAGACTTCACAGGGCTCATGATGAATTGAGACAAAGGAAAGAGAAGCTGGTAGTGTTGGTGAGAGGGGCTAAAGTTTTTCAGAAAAAGTGTGAGGCTGCTTTGGAAAGGGCAACTCGTGTTGACAATAGAGTAGCGCTAGTTGAAGAGGTAGCCAAGTAAGCTGAAGAAAGAGTTGCCCGAACTGAAGAAGAAATTGCCCGGGTCAAAGATGAGACTCCCACTGTGATTAAACAAGCCGAAAGCGATGTGATCTCGGATACCACCGATGGCCTCTTATACACTTTATGGACATTGCCTTCTTTGGTGGAGAGATCAAGGCCATCATCCAATGCTTCACAGAGAATGAAAAGTGACTTCAGCTCTGGGAACAGAGACTGGTGGTGAAGCTCCTCTTACTCGAGGCGGTGACCAAATGGAGGGTGACTTATTGTTTGAACAAAGGGCTACAGTGGTGCGAGAGGAACATCCGACAAGGGATTTACCTACACCCAAAATTGACTCAGCTCTCTAGGATCCATTCGAACTTCTAGCCTCTTCTTAAATTACGTTATTGCACCTTTTTCTTTATTTTGAACTTTAGAGATACATTTTGACAAATGATTCAAATATAATTAAAACATTATTGTAGACTTCCATGTGGACCATTTATCTCTATTTGACTTCATTGTTTGCTTTAATTGGTCTATCTTATAGGCTCTTCGAGCATTTGGATGCCTTGCTAATAAACGATGACTTCGCGCTTAGATGCTAGGCTGATAAGGGGCATTTCACCTTTAACGTGATAGGCTAAACCGCTAACTTGAATGTTTGATTGGTAATTTACGAACAATCATTGTGTTGAATAAAATAATCAATGGGCTGGTCATAGGGAAATTTGTAGATCGTAATTTGTTATCCGAGCTCCATAACTTTATGAGATGACTAGGTGAGCTATTAACTCTTTACTAAGCATAAGAAAGGTTTTGTTCTATGACTAGTTTGCATCAGATAGGGAGTACATTGGGAACCTTTGATTAACGCAATTGAAAAAGAATTTGAATTTCTTTATTCAGGTTTAAACAATAATACAAAATTGCGAAGCCAAATTTGCTCTTATTGATAATACAAATGAAGATGCTCGGCATTCCATGCGTGAGTGAATTCAACCTTATCTATATTGGTCAAATGATATGATCCATTTCCCAAGTTCCTTTTTATTATATACAGACCTTCCAAATTTGGACCCAAAGTACCCTCACTAGGTTTGTGATCCCCAGGTAGGATAAGTCGCAGTACAAGGTCTCCTGGCCTAGACCTTCGAGTCTAGACCTTTCTATTATTGGCAAATGATATTGCTCCAAACAAATTTTTCAATCTTGGAAGAGGATATTTCAGCCAATTCTTTTGCTTCAACCTACTTGGTAAAATAGTCGACGGTGACCACTGCATGCTTGTAGTTTCCACAACCTATAGGGAGTGGTCCAATCAGATCAATGCCCCATATTACAAAGGGCCAAGGGCTAACTATCTGTTAAAGGCTGGCTGGAGGAGCTCGAGGAACCTTAGAGAACCTTTGACATCTATCACACCGTTTAACAAGGCTAATTGCATCCTTCTTCATGGTTGGCTAGAAGAGACCTTGCCATAGTGTTTTTTGAGCTAAAGATAGCCCGCCAATGTAGTTTCCACAGTGTTTGGCATGAATGTCTTTAACGGCAGCATCACAATCAGGGTCGTCAATACATCTAAGGAATGGAACTGAAAAGCCCCTTCTATAAAGCACGTTATTAACAATGCAGTGCCTAGCGACATGAGCTCGCATATGACGTGTTTCTAACTTATTGTCTGGGAGCTTGCCATCTCATAAATATTTCATCATCGGGCTTATCCATGAGCTTTGGGCCACAACAGTTGTAGTTAGGACATCCTTCTACTCAATGCTTAGGGATGGAAGAGTGTCCATCGGGATTGCACCCAAGAAATCTGCATCCTTGGTTATGGCCAAGCAAGTTAATGCATCAACATGTGTGTTTTGAGCTCACGAGACCTGACTGATCTTGTACCTCTAAAAGTTATTAAGTAGTTCCTAAAAATTTTGGAGGTAGGCGGCCATTTTTTATCCCTTTGCTTGGTACTCACCTTTTATGTGACAAACAATGAGTTGAGAGTCGCTAAAAATCCTCTTATTCTTAGCTCGTACTTCTCTTGCTAAATGAAGTCCTACGAGTAGTGCCTTTTATTCTGCCTCGTTATTGGTGGCTTGAAATTCAAATTGTAGCACACAAAGAATTTTATGTCCCTCTGGGCTAATTAACAATACTCTTGCCCCCGTTTTCTACTTGTATAAGGACCCATCCACAAAATGTTCCCACTATGGACCCTTTGGAGCTTCCACTTCATCCTCTACTGGTTCAATAAACTCTGTAATGAAGTCTACCAATGCTTGTCCCTTGATTGCCAACCTTAGTTTATATTGAATATCAAATTGGGCAAGCTCAATAGCCCACTTAAGCAAGTGACCTAAAGTGTCAGCCCTTTGTAAAGTTTGCCTCAACGGATACTGAGTGAGCACGTTAATGGTATACGCTTGAAAGTAAGGTCGCAGCTTCCTAGAGGTGATCACAAGATAGTAGGCAAGCTTCTTCATTGGTGTGTAGTTCTCCTTTGCATTCATCAGGCCTTTACTCACATAGTAAACTAGGAGTTGGACCCTATTTTCATCTCAGATAAGAGCTGCACTGATAGCATGATGGGACACTTCTAGGCAAAGAATAAGCTCTCATCCTCTTGGGGTTTGAATAATGATGGAGCTCGGCCCATGTACTCCTTCAAGCGTTGAAAGGCAGTTACACACTCCTCAGTCCACTCGAATCATTTAACTTTCCTCATAATGTCAAAAAATAGCTTGCACTAATCCATTACCTTAGAGATAAATCTGCTAAGTGCAATAACTTATCCAATCAGACTTTAGACATCTTTGCCCCTGACTGGGGACCTCATTTCAATGAGTGCCTTGATTTTCTTTGGATTTGCTTCAATCCCCCTGTTGTTTACCATAAATCCAAGGAATTTTCCTAAAGACACTCCAAATGCACACTTTAGTGAGTTTAGTTTCATCTGATACTTCCTTAAAATTTGAAACATTCCCTCCAGGTCCCTCACGTGTTCCACGACCTGTTTAGATTTTACGAACATAGACCTCCATAGTCTTCCTGATCTGTTCTTTGAACATCATATTGACCACCCACTGGTAGATCGCTTCTGTATTCTTTAGTCTAAAGGGCATTATGTTATAGCAATAGAGTCCACAATCCGTAATAAATGAGGTATGCTCTTTGTCTTAGGGCTTCATGGGTATCTGATTGTACCCTGAATAAGTGTCCACAAAATTGAAGAGCTGATGTCTGGTCATTGCATTAACGAGTTGGTCAATTCTGGATAACAAGAAGCTATCTTTTAGACAAGCTTTGTTAAGGCCGGTGAAATCTATGCATGTTTTCCACTTCCTATTTTTCTTCTTTACCAAAATAGGATTTGTTACCCAGGTCAGGTAATGGGCCTTTGGGATGAACTTGTTCTCCTAGAGCTTGTTTACCTCTTCTTTAAGAGTTATAGATTGTTTGGCAGTCAGTGATCTCCTTTTCTAGTGAATTGGTTTATAGAGGGGATCTATGTTCAATTTGTGTGACATAACCTTGGGGTCAATGCCCTCCATATCTTCATGATTCCATGCAAAGAGATCCAGATTCACTTTTAGGAAATTGGCCAGTTAGGCTTTCTTATCATGAGATAAGCTCTTCCCCAGCTTGAGGCACTTCCCACTGTCTGCTTCATTAACCTGTATCTCTTGGAGCTCTTCTATAGGTTTAATTTCCCTCTCTACATCTAGATCACAAAGGTCGAGATCATGACTTACTCCCACAATGCTCAGAGCTTAGGGTTCCTTACTAGAGACCACATCAACTATTTTCCCTTTTTCCCTAATTTTAACAACATCCTTATAGCATCGCCTGTGTACTACTCTTCTCGCACACATCTGACTCCATTGGTGGTTAGGAATCGCATCGTCAACTTTTTAATAGATACGACCATATCCAAGTCATTCATCACGAGCCGTCCAAACACTATATTGTAGGCCGGGGGCAGTTGACAACTAGGAAATCAGCTAAGACTATGGCTTGACAATTTTTATCCCTCAAAGTGATAGGGAGTCTGACTTGTCCTACTGGAAAGATAGCATCTCCGGTAAAGCCAAAGAGAGCTTCAAGTGAAGGCCCTGGGTGGCCTTCGTTCAGCCCTATTTGCTCAAAGTACCTCTTGTATATGACATTCACTGAACTTTTGGTGTCTAGCATTATTCACCACACTTCGATGTTGCTGATCTTCACCCATATAACGAGAGCATCATTATGAGGTGATTGGATTCCCCATGCATCATCATCCATGAAAATAATACATTTATAAGTGGTCTTAACTCTCTTGGTAGGTATTTTTAACTCACAATCTGTGGACAAGATGTAGCTCACACTCTGCACATAACACTTGTGCGACCCATGTGAAGTTCTTGTAATGTGTGGCCCGCCATGGATAATGTAAATAGCCCTTACCATAGTCGGTTTTTCTTGCCCGGCCTACTAGGATAGCTGACCTGACGATTGGGATTGTTAGGATCGTTATTTTACAAGTCACACTACATACTCTCTCGTGCGACCTTGTTTGATTAGGTCTTCAATCGTGTCTTTAAGCGACCTACATTCTGAGGTGTTGTACCCAATATCATCATGCACAAAATCTTCTAGTGTCCTTATACTCATGCGAGGTCTTCAAGGGCAAGGATTGCCCGAAATCCTCCCTGTGCTTCTTGGAGGCAAATATCCTGTCCTGGGTGTCAGACAAGGTACTGTAATTATCATGACAACCTTGAGGTTTAGGATGCTCTTTCCTTGCTTTCTTGGATGGTTGGATTTCGGTGCTAATATTTTGACCCGTCTTGCCCTTTCTATGGCTACTTCCTCTCTTACTCTGACTGAAGACGAAGCCATCTATCTCACTTCTTTGTCCAGGTTTCTTCAAACTAAAGGTCTCATCCCATCTGACCTCCTTTGTAGCTCGCTCGTAAAATTCTCTCAGGTCTATTATTGGAGATTTATAGATACTTTCATATAATTTTTCATCCTTCTAAAGCCCCGCTGAGATCACCGTTAGAATGCTATCATCCGAGGGGCTGTCTACATTATTCACCTCACTACGGAACCTGGTGTTGTAATCTTTCACCGACTCATCTTTCTACTAAAAAATTATAGCGAGGTGGCAAAATAGCATGAGCTGTCTCCTTAGAGCTCTATATTGATCAATAAATTTCTTCTGGCACTTCTCCAAGCTTCTAATGCTATGAGTTGGAAGATTCTTAAACTACACTCAGGGTATATCTCTATGAGTAGCTAGAAAAACATGACATTTGAGCAAGGGTTGGTTGTCGAGAGATCCATCTGGATGCTAAAGGCATCCAAGTGGTCATAAGGGTCACTTTTCCCATCATATGATGGGATAGCAGAGACTTTAAACCAGTCAGGAAGGGATTCTATCTCGATTTCCTTGGAAAATGGGGTCCTCTCGTCATAGCAATCTAACTAATCCTGAGCTGAGAGGTGCTTCTCCAATCGGTGGACCCTCTATAATAACTCTTATACTACTAAGTTTTGCATTTTGGACCGATGACCCCTAGAGCTATCGTGACCTACATTTGAGCCCTCGGTGTAATTCAAGCTTTCAGGTCATTTATTTCTATCATGCTCACGATCTCGATGGTCTTATGATTCAGGTCATGAACTGGCAAAGTGAGTTAAGACTGCCCATCAAGGTTCTTCTCCTATCAGCTTCTTTCCCTGAAGCAGCACCTCTTTCTACGGCCCCTAGTCTGTTCTCCCTATCGTTGTAGCTTCTATTTGTTTTTGAACTCCGTGGGTGTGTACTTAAGTTAACGCTGCAACTGCATCAACATGTTTCCTAACTGTGTTTTTTAGCACTTCCTGGTGTTGATGCAATGCTTATGCACAGTCAATTTTTAGAGGAATGGAAGAAGCGCTTGCTAAGACTGGGTTTTCTTCTTCTAAGATATTTCATTGTTGTTGTTCACGGCCACCCGGCTGGTTTGCAATAACATCAAAGCTCCTGGTTGTTCTTCCTCTTGCTATCTCAGTTAGTTGATGAATCAATGGAAAAGTAGTCTGATCCCACCAGACGTGCCAAAATGTTGACGGTCGATTTTGGTAATCAGTTAATTGAGGGTTCTGAAACCCAAACTACTGTGTAAGACGTAAAAATATGTATAAAGGGATAAAGTAAGAAGAAAAGGAAGATGAATACATAGGGTTTTATCATGGTTCAGTTAAAGCCAGTATGGGCTCTACATCCATGATGACTATATTTACTTTGAGGTTTTTTCTCTGCTCAACTTAGCAAGTTACAATACTCATAGTTCTCTCTCTATTTCAATAGGGTCCCTACATGTATTCTTCTCTGTATCAGTTACAGTGATTCCCCTCCTATTTATAGAAACATGGAAGGTTACAAGTTGTAATTTATCATTATAAAACTATGATTATAGTCGTAACAGGTAATAAAGGCTAGACATAGAATAATAAATGTAGGACAAATCATTGTTAGACTTTGGAGGCTGAGTTACAAGTTAGAAGTGTGTTCAAACTGTCAGTCAGACATTAACTATTCTTAATTACCCGGGGAGAAGCTCACTGTAGCTTTGATCTGCTAGAGGCTTCGAGCTTGTGCAGTACGATTTGCTATCTGGTTTCAACGACCTTGCTTTAGATTGGGTTGGACTTTTCATCTTGGTCTGATCTACTAGGCCTTTGCCAGCCCATTCCACCTAGTCCATAAAATATCCATAACAATAATATTGTAATATTTTTAGAAATCTTTTTTATTAAATCAAATATATTAATGTAACATTCTTGAAAATTATATTCATGGGAATCATATTTCAAGAAATGGTAAGATTCTTAGGAATATATGATTTTACAAACCAAACGCCATCTAAAATTGCATATTAAAGAGTAAGTGCTACACCATAGTCGTTGATGAAAAAAAAAATCAATGCCTTGAGAGTTGATAAATAACAAGTAACTGAAAAAGTATTTTTCAAAATAAAAAGAAAAAATGTAAAATACTCCTTTCAAGTTTGAGGTGGTTAGATTTTGCCCTCATTAATTTTAGAAACTTGCAAATCAAAACCTTAAACTTTATAAAATTTGGAATTATCACCCAGCATTCAATTAATTAATTGTTTTATTAAATTATATTTTTTTCAAA
>JANHAO010019615.1:0-13157 GCA_026873985.1 Saraca asoca
CAATTTGTTTAATTTTCTCAAGCAAGCTTTCATTTTCAATGTTTGCATGCTTTAACTCTTTCTTAGCTTTTAGTAATGATTCATAGAGTTCATTGTATAAATAATCAATCTCATCATCATTAGAGCTAAACATAGTTTGATCATATACCTTAATGTCTTTATCTTCTTAAGCCATGAGGCAAAGGAGTGCTTCTTCCTCTTCTTCTTCTTCTTCTTCTTCTTCTTCTCTGGAATCCACTTCCTTATCTCCCCAAGTGGCTAAGTTAGCCTTCTTGAAGGATAGCTTCCTTTCTTTCCTTTCATTTTCTAGCTATCTCTTTAGATACATAGGGTAGTCTGGTTTAAATGTCTAGGCTTCTAACATTCGAAACATGTTTAAGTAGTGTTAGAAGAATTTCCTTGTTCATTTTCATTTTAGTTTCTTCTTTGTGGAGTAGCTCTTCTCTTTTCTCTGTTTCTCTTTTCTTTAAGCAATCTCTGAAGTTTCTTACTTAATAAGGCCATGTCATCTTCTATATCTCCACCTTCACCATTGTCTAATTCATCTTCATCATCATCAAATGTGTTTGCAGCTTTTAGTGCTAAAGTTCTCATCTTCTTATCATCACTATTTTTCTTGTATCTTTTTAGGTCAAGCTCATGTTTTCCAAGTTACCATAAATCTCTTGAATGGTAGGCATTCTCATTTTGAGTGATTCTTTGATACTGTAACTTTAGGTTGTCATTCCTCTGTTAGTGACCTTAATATTTGGTGCACTACATCTACATTATCAAAAGTTCTACCAAGGAGCATAATATAGTTAGTAATAGCAGTAAATCTTTGAATAAGATCCTTAATGGATTCTCCTTCTTCCATTTTAAACATCTCATATTAGGAAACCAAGCTATGAACCTTAGAGGCTTTAACTTGTGTTATCCCAATGTGAGCTACTTCCAATGTGTCCCATATTTTTTTTTTGTTATGGCACAATTGGATATTCTCACATATTCATTTGGAGAAAGAGAATTAGAAATGATTTACTTGACCTTGAAGGCTAGGAGATGTCTTTTCCTTTCTTCCTCAGCCCAAAGAGATTTAGGTTTTGGCTATGCAATCCCATTAATTAAAGTTTTTGGTGGATTATATCCATCTTCAACTATTTCCCATATATCTACATCAGCAGGGCTTCAATAAAATCTTTGATTTTTTACTTCCAATAAGTGTAATACTGTCCATTAAAGCCAAGGTGTTTATTTAAAGGTGGACATTTTGGCATAAGCATAAAACTATAATCCATGCTTGTCTTGAAATTAAAAGAGTATCAAGAGCCAAAGCTTTAATACCAATTGTTAGTTTGGATTCTAGTTGAATTTCAACGAAAGTCTTGAATCCTCTTTGGGATTTTAAAAGAAAATTATCAGAGTTGATTTTAATGGATGTAATTAATTGTATTAAAAGTTAGAATCTATTGTGGATATTTTCCAGACAATGTCAATTGTGCTGGCGAAGGCCCAGTGGGAGGTGAGTCCAGCCAGTAGAGGCTTAGATTATCCAAAAAATGAGGTCGTTCAGCAGGGGTACTAGCTTGCCAACTGTGGACCCGAGACACGAGATGAGGCCGTTGAGGATGCAAGACTAGGTTGAAGTGGGAACCTTGCTCATTAGGGAGGGCATCAGCTTGCTAAACGAAGCACAATATCCTAGCCATCTTTCAGGAGACTCACTTTAGATGAATCTAGTAACAAGACTAATTCTTATGGCCAACGAATCACGCAGCACCAGCTGAGGTCACTAAGCTAACGAGCCAAGCATAGGTACGGAAGTCTCGTCAGCACCTAAAGGCATACTCTCCTAACTGACAAGTCAACCCCCAAAATCGACACATCAGCCTTCAAAATTTGACAGTGAAATGCTAAGCATTTATTGCCTATCAAGCATTAATTACCCAGAACGGTGGAAATGATAGCCTTGCTATTTATAAAATTGCACTTATAACCGTTCCGGCTTCTATAAATAGAGGGTAGATTATTGTAAGGGGTAAGCAAGAAATTGAATGCAGACACTCTGCTGAAATAGTGAGAGAGCACTTACATAATGAGAGAGTACTGATATTGTAACTCTGTTCAACTAAATAGAGAAACCACCGTGGATGTAAATGCTATATTGGCTTTAGCCGAACCATGATAAAAGCTTCTGTGCCTATTATTCTTCCTCCTTCTCACTCTCTTTTTCCTATTAAAATTGTGTTATCAACTTGCAGTCTGGGATTGGAGAACTATTTGCGTTAACTAAGATTTGGATTCATAAAATCAAATTTTACTGTCAACATTTTGGCGCTAGAAGAAAGGCCCCCAGACTATTTTCTTTCTTTGTATGATTTGTTACAAGGATGTAATGGCAAGAGGAAGAACAACTAGAAGCTCTGACACTACCGCTGGCTAGCCAAAAGGTCAGATACAGTAACAATGAGAAGTGTTATCAGTTGGAGGCTCTGCCTTCCTAGCTTCAGGCACTTCTGCTACCCCCTGCCCTCCCTCTTGTAACAAGTGCTGCTCTTGGCATGGCACCTTTCACTCCCCATCAACCTATCGCCTTTGGAAGTGATGTAATGTAAGTATGGCACTAACAGTAGGAGGTGCTTGAAAATATGGTAAGGGACTTGACTGATATGGTTAAAATTTTGGCTCAGGCACAAGCCTTGAGTGCCCAAAGACAAGCCTAAGTTACTGCACATAGAGGAGAGCCTTAACAACCAGGAGCTAGGCAGGAAAAGCCTAGTACAGAAGAATGTCAATGAGCTAGCTCTGTCCACTCGTCCAACTCATGGTTAAGGTTAGAAGTGCATCAAGTCCATGAAGATGGTGAAGAAGATGATCAGCAACCTCAGAGCTCATGCCAAGAAAGAAGCTCAAGTGGGACCAATCAAGGGCGCAGATCAAATTACCACTCACTGGGTCAAGGACAACAGAAAACACAAAACCTTAGATTGACATTCCCATGATCAGGAGGATGGTAGAAGCCATCGCACCACTAACCGACAGTCTAGGACTCAGGACCCATTGATCAACGAGCTGCTCTAGAGAGTGAAACAACTAGAAAAAAGGCAAATGGCTCAAAATAGCCTAGATAGTTACAAGGAGAGGACATCATTCACCCAGAAAATCAAAATAGAACCTCTTCTTTGAAGATTCAAAATCCCTAATATCCCACCATACAATGGGGATACCGACCCATACAACTATTTGGATTTGTTTAATGTCTAAATGGACGTCCAAACTACAAACCTATTGGTCAAAGGCTGCGTTTTCCCTGCAACACTTGGTGAGATACCCAAGACATGGGTCAAGAGTCTTCTTGCCCATAGCATTCATAGCTAGGATGAATACTAAACAAAATTCCTTAACCAGTGCAAGTCACTAAAGAGGTAGATGGCGCCATCCTGTCACCTTGCAACGGTCTTTCAGTGAAGAGATGAATCGCTAAAGGATTACATTGCTCAGTTTAGACGTGAGATCTACAATGTCGAGAACATTTCAGATAAGAGCATCCTTATAGCTGTTTCGACTGGGCTCCGTAAGGACAACAAGCTCTATGAGAGCATATACAAGTCTTCGATAAAAGACTTAGGTGAGTTTTATGACTGAGCAGCCAAAGAAATAAGATGAGAGGAGACTTTTGGCATGGAGAAACACAATTAGAAAGATGAGGTGGGTGGCTCTAGTTGGGGCAAGAAAAGGAATAATGGCAGAAGCAGCAGGGGAGGTTAAAAGGGGGTTCCAATGGCTAGGTTATGAAGAAGGCCAGGGGTGAGCGACCACTACATCAGGGTCGCTATGACAGCTACAACATTTTATCAGACACCCTAGAAAGAATTTTCATAACAGAGAGGGAAAATGAGGACTTCAGGAGACCTAAACCCTTAAAAGTTCCCCTTGAGCAAAGAAATAGGAATAAATTTTCTGTCGATCACAACGAAGTTGAGCACAACACTTCTGATTGCTAGTTCCTTAAAGATGCTATTGAAGACCTCATTAAGAGAGGTCACTTGAGGGATTACGTGGTGTGACCCTTAGGACAACGACCTTTACAACCTCAGTAATTAACCTAGCATCTGCATTGGCAAACCCTAATAATGAGGAGGCACCTTCGATTAGAACCATATTCACCATTCATGGTGGATCCCACATTGCTAAAACAATGAAGAGGTTGCATGAGCAATATGTGCGAGAAGCAAGTCATGTTCTACTTGTGAAGCACGTTGAAACTGGAAGGCAAGTGAAAAAGGCTAGGACCAATTCTAGTTGCATCACCTTTACCAGCGAAGACGCCCGAGGAGTACATTATCTACATAATGATTCACTGGTCATTTAGGCCAGAATTGGTAATAATGAGGTGTGGAGAATCATGGTCGACACAGGCAGCTCAGTAAATATGATGTACAAACAGTGTTTCGACCATATGGGAATAAATTTTGACCAATTTCACCCTTCCCCAAAACCTCTTTTTGGCTTCATGAGAGATGCAGTAGTACCCGTGGGACAAATAAGACTTCCAATTACCCTCAAAGATTTGGACTACTAGGCCATAGCCCTTGCTAATTTTCTAATCATTAATTCTCCATCAGCATACAATGTGATGTTGGGGCAACCAGTAATAACTGACCTAAACATGGCCATATCACCTAGAACACTCACCATCAAGTTTCCAACCTTAAATAAAGTTACATGCATACGAGGAGAACAACAAGTGGCCAGGTGATGTTACAAAGATGTGGTCGAAATGGAGGTAAGAGGGAAGAAAATTGATGTGATTTTTGGGGGAGAGTTGTGACCAACGAGCTTGGTTAGGGTCAGCCATGACCTGGAACCTTGTGAAGTAGATGCTGAGAAGATGACCGGTCCAGTAGATGAGCTTGAGGATGTTTGGGTCAGTAAGATAGATTTTGAAAGATGCCTCAAAGCAGGAAGAAATCTCCCCCCAAATGTGAAGACAAAGTTGATTGAGTTTCTTAAATAAAACCTTGATGTCTTCACTTGGAATCATGAAGACATGACTAGAATCGACCCAAAGGTCATGTCACATAGATTAAACATAGACCCTTGTTATAAGCTAGTCTGCTAAAAGTGAAGGCCCATAATCACTGAACGGTATATAGCTTTAAAAGAGGAGTTGGATAAGCTTTTAGCTAACAAGTTTATCCAGGAAGCCCATTACCCGACCTGGGTAGCCAATCCTATGTTAGTCAAGAAAAAGAATAGGAAATGGAGAACCTGTATTAACTTTATAGATCTTAATAAGGCATGCCTAAAAGATAGCTTCCCCTTGCATAGAATTGACCAGCTTGTGGATACGATGGTAGGACATCAACTCCTCAGCTTCATGGATGCTTGCTTAGGATACAATCAGATCCCCATGGCTACACAAGATGAAAAACACACCTCGTTCATCACTGACCATAAATTGTACTATTACAAGGCCATGCCCTTTGGGCTAAACAATGCGGGAGCGACCTATTAGTGGTTAGTGAACTTGATGTTCAAAGACCAAATTGGCAAAATGATATAGGTGTACATAGATGACATGTTGGTGAAATCTGAATAGGTCACCAACCACACCCGTGACCTAGGGGAAATGTTTCAAATCCTGAGAAAATATTGAATAAAGTTAAACCCATATAAATACGCATTCGGGGTCACTTCAAGAAAATTCCTTGGCTTTATGGTAAATAGTAGGGGGATCAAAGCAAATCCTGAGAAAATTAGAGCTCTCCTTGATATGAGATCCCCCACTGGAGCCAAAGATGTGCAGAGCTTAAATGGCCAAGTCACAACACTCAGCAGATTCATATCTAAGGCGACAGATAGATGCGTTCCCTTCTCTAATGTCCTAAAAAAAGGCGAAGAAATTTGAATGGATGTAACAACGCGAGGTCACCTTCCAATAGCTCAAAAAATATCTCGGATGAGCTCCACTCTTGTCTAAGCCAAAGAAGGGTGAGAAACTAATTATTTACTTGGGAGTGTCCCAATATGCCCTGAGTGTAGCTTTAATGCGAGAAGAAGGTGGAGCCCAATTCCCTATCTATTATGTGAGCAAGAGACTGCTGGACGCTGAGCAAGGTACTCACCCATGGAGAAATTCGCCTACTACCCCAAAATTGCATCAAGAAAGCTATGACCCTATTTTCAAGCATATAGAATAAAATTGCTTATGTAGTTCCCTCTTAGACAAGTTCTTCAAAAGATGGATGCTTCATGTCAGCTACTTAAAAGGGCAATCGAGCCACCCAGTTCAATATTGAATATAAGCCTAAATTGGTAATTAAAGGGCAAGCTCTGGCAAACTCATTATGGAATTCTCCAGGCCCATGCCAAAGGAGGTAGAAACTTCAAAAGCTTTATGGTGGGAACTGTACATTGATAGGTCATTGAGTGTATAAAAGGGCAAGGCATGGGTGCTTTTCATTAGTCTAGAGGGGCATAAGATCCTCTGTGCTTTGAGATTCAGTTTCTTGGCCACTAATAATGAGCCTAAGTACAAAGCGCTGCTAGTCAGGCTGTGACTGGTGAAGAAGGTGCAAGCTAAAAAGTTGAAGATTTTTAGCGATTCACAGCTTGTCGTCAATCACGTAAGGGGAGAATACCAAGCTCGAGGGTAAAAAATGACCATTTATTTCTAAAAAGTCCAAGAATTATTAAGCTCCTTTCAACAATATGAGGTCAACCAAATACCATAAGCCTAAAATGTGCATGTTGATGCTTTGGCTCGCCTGGCTATAACCAAAGATGTCGACTTCCTAGAGGTGCTCCTAATGGAATTCCTCTCGTCCCCAAGCATAGAGCAGGGGACATTGTAATGACAATCACCACAGCCCAAGACTTGTGGATGGGCTCAATCATTGATTACTTACAGAATGGCAAGTTACTAGAAGACAAGCTCAAGGCACAACGATTGTAGGCTCCAACAGTGAGATATTGCATTTGTGATGACACACTATACAAAAGAGGGTTCACAACCTTACTATTAAGATGCATTGATGGCAATGATTGTGACACCGTCCTAGAAGAAATCCATGCAGGCCATTGTCAAAATCATGCCAAGGGGCTACCCTTGCCTTAAAAAGCTTTCCGATAGGGATTCTATTGGCCCACGATGAAGCAGGATGCTGTCAGGCTCATCAAAAGGTATGATAAATGTCAAAGATTCATAAAGATCTTGCGAGCCCCGCCAGCCTATCTACAGAGGTAATGGAGCTTGTATACATCTCATCTACAAAGATCAATAGATTCATATGAAACAACATCATTTGCAAATTTGGAGTCTCTCAGTAGATTATGATTGAAATAGGACCCAATTCAATAGCGAGTAGTTCATCAAGTTTTGTGATGAGCTCAAGATCACAAAAAGCTTCTCAGTCGTAGACATCCACAGGCCAATGGTCAAGTTGAAGTCGTTAACAGGATCATCAAATGAATCTTGAAAATGAAATTGAAGGCCAAGAAGGAGGCATGGGTGGATGAGTTATCGAAGGTGCTCTGGGCCTACAGAACCACACCTTGTAATGCCACAGAAGAGGCCCCCTTCTCGATGGTATAGAGATGCAAAGTGATAATCCCTACAAAACTTGAAGTAGTATCATAACAAAAGATTACTTTTAATTCAGAAGATAACAATCAACTACTCACTGTAAATCTGAATCTTGTAAAGGAGATAAGAGAAAGAGCTCACCTTAGGGTCGTGACCTACCAGCAGCGAGTCATGAGATACAATAACTGAAAGGTTCGAGCTTGAAACTACAAGCCTAGTGACCTTGTTTTATGTTTTATCCTTCTAGGAGTGCGCAAAGCTAATGAGGGGACCCTCGAACCGAACTGTGAAGGTCCATATCTTATCAAGAAATTCATTAGCAATGGAGCTTACCACTTGGCTGATATGAATGGAGTAGAATTTCCTCGATCTTGGAATGCCAAGCATCTATGCCGTTACTATCTGTTGACACCAAAATCTGGTTAACTATGTTATGTTGTGTCACACCCCTGACTATGTATTGGAGAAAATTTACAAAAGAATGATAAGAGCTTTTAGAGGGATGACTGAAGAAAAAGGGAAACACCGGGGGTTTTACGTGGTTCGGCGAAAGCCATTTCTTGGCCCCTACGTCCACTTTTTCTTAGTATTATCAATCTTTTGATTACACAGAAAATCCCCTCTTCTCTTATCATGCCTTCCTTATTTATAATGAGGGAGGGGTTACAAATGTAATTCTATCTAATCGGTAAAATGATCACTTTCACCGTCTGTAGCATTTAATGCTGGCCGTCGGTGCAATTAATGTTAGATAAATCACTGTCGGTTTACCAGGGAGCTGATGTGTATTGTTTGGGACCTGAGCTGTTAACTTTCTTGTCATGTGTCAGATGGCTGGCCGGACTTGAGATTATTTTTTGGAAGCAGTGGGTCGTGGTCCCGCGGACGCTATCCTTGCTCTCGTGGAGTCGTTCCTCGACTTCGGCTACTACGGTGATAACTTTTCGTCATAATGGCTTCTTCAGGCCAGTGATCATGATGCTCTTCCAGTTGGAACTGGATTTTCCCCTGGTTCCCATTTGGGTTACTTGTGCGGGCATTATCCTGAGTGTTTTAATAATACCTACAACATAAGCCCCCCAACTCTCAACTCGTTTTACGTGATGAGAGTTACATTTTGACTGATTTTTGATAACCCTCAGGATTAGCTCGTGGAGTCTTCTGACAATGGTCAGTGTTTGTTAGGATCTTCTCACCCTGGGGAATTATCTATCGCTCTTTTAGTATGCGTAAGAATGCATGGGCGCAGCTGTCATCCTGCACAAGAATTATGTGCGGGGCTAGCACACTACTTGGATGCAGCTTCCGCGCAAGAATTATACGCCTTTTAGCGTATTACTTGGACGCGTAATCGTCATCGTGCCCTTGACGTGCGTAAAAATTCTATGTGGCTGGCACATTACTTGGATGCGTAGTCGTCATTCTGTGCAAGAATTATGTGTGGGGCTAGCACACTACTTGGACGCAGCTTCTGCGCAAGAATTGTACACCTTTTAGCGTATTACTTGGATATGTAGTCATCATCGTGCCCTTGACATGCGCAAGTATTCTGTGCGGCTGGCATATTACTTGGACGTGATCGTCATTCTGCGTAAGAATTATGTGCGGGGCTAGCACACTACTTGGACGTAGCTTTCGTGCAAGAATTGTACGCCTTTTAAGGTATTACTTGGATGCATAGTCGTCATCGTGCCCTTGATGTGCATAAGAATTCTGTGTGAATGGCACATTACTTGGACGTGACCATCATTCTGTGCAAGAATTATGTGCGAGGCTAGCATACTACTTGGAAACAGCTTCCGCACAAGAATTGTACACCTTTTAGTGTATTACTTGGACGTGTAGTTGTCATCATGCCCTTGACGTGCACAAGAATTCTGTGCGGCTGGCACATTACTTGGATGCGATCGTCATTCTCTTTTCCCGCCTTGTTTGTTTGCACACGTGACTTTTCATTTTTCTATGACAACGGGTAATTATTACTTCTGGATTTTTGTGCGATTTTCTGTATCCTCATTTATTGATCTTTGCATCCGCCCAGCCATTGGATCGCGGGTCTTCTTGATCTGGCGGTAGCCCTTTTTTCCATTTATACCAGGGGAAACCTTCTCTCTTTACCTCTTTTGAAAACTCTGCTATCTTTTCTCATTCCCGATTTGCTCCGTTAATTTTTCGGTTGTCTTCCAACCTTCTCTATTGGTTCCGGGATCCTCCTTTGCTGATACTGCAACCATATTTTGTTCAGTCTTTCACTCTCAAGGAAACTTAGGTATGTTCCCATCGATTCTTCTTGTTTTCCCAGTTCTTGGGGGTTTTTAGGCGGGTTAGGACGATTGGTTCTCCCCTTTTGGGATTCTGTTTTGTCTGAAATGAGGGGTCGGTTGGCCATCTCCGGGGGTGCCCAATGTTTCTTGAGTTGGCTTTGGTTTGCGCATGGCCTACGTCCCGTGGGGGCCTTAGGCTTCTTAGTTTTGGTGTGGCTTGCTTACAGCGACCTAACCGACTTTCTTCTTTTGTAGATGGAAGCAGGTCATGTGCAACGCTGTCGCTCAAGGGGGGATGATGATGAGGAAATAGTAGCGGTCTTAGAGGCGGCGAGAGTCCAATCTGCTGGAGATGCGGTGGTTGGCGGAGGGGGCAAGGCTTTACCGTTCGAGACTCGTCAGGGACCTTTGGATGGTTTTGACGTCGTAATGGGGGAGTCTCAGAATCGTCGTGTTTTCAAGTTTCACGCATCTTTGATGTGATGGTGGGACGTCCAACTCACGGTCCAATCCCATCGAGTGCCCAAAGGGTGTAGCACTTTGGTTCCTGCGGTGGACGACCAGGCCGTGCATCCTCCTAGGGGCTTCATCGCTATGAGCTTGCCACATTTTACGATCGATTTTAGATTCCCCGTTCCCCCCTTTATCATAGACTTCTTAATAAAATAAAGCTAAGCCCGTTCCAGCTGACCCCCAACTTTTATACGTCGTTGATCTCACTGGCTTTGATTTATTTGTATAATTTCCTACCGTCGCCGTCCCCAGAAACCTTATGTTACCTTTATGACCTCAGACGTGCGAATGCGCCGGACGGGTTATACTTCCTTACGGCTAGAAGGACGCCTTATAAGGACATTCTACCAAAGGAGTCTGCAATAGGGAAATCCAATGTCGGGCCCTATAAGAGTTGCTGGTTCTATGTATCTTGCCCCTCGCTGCGCTATCTTAAAAACTTCAATTTTGTTCTTTCTCCGGGTGAGCTAATTGGTAGCAACCATGTAAGCTTTACATTTTTTGATCTGTCTTTCTTTTGCTTTATGTTACTGACATTTTTTTTTATAGTCGGGATCGGCAAGACTCCTACCTTGGAGGCTAGGGAGCTTAGTGTCTTGGATAATCTTTGGTTGACGGGCGGCCCCGAGAGTGACTTCCAATTCAACAAGCTGCGACTTTGCCGGTACGGGCTCGCACCTCCTTTAGATACCCAAAGAACTGAGGAGATCGGTATTCGTCGAACATCCGAGGTTTATCCCGCCAACATCGATGATTACGACCGTATTATGGATCTCATTCTAAAAGAGGCCCCATCTCGCAGCGCCAAGCGACATCTTCTGGTTCCTACCACAGATTCTCCCTCTGTGGGCAGAGTTCCTGCCCCTGACAGCACAGATCCAGAAATTATCGAGTTGCCATCATCGCCCTCAACCGTCACTGGAGGGGAGTCGTCGCTGCCTCGCCTCGTAATGGTGGACGTTACTGAGAACCCTGCCCGACTGATGCTGTTCCTAAAAGGAGAAAAGTTAGGAAAGGCCAGAAGAAAGTGTCATCGCACGGGGACGAGGGCGAGCCCATTCCTCGTCTGGCTGAGGTCGGATCCCTGATGGAGGAGTACGCCTAGACTTTGGTCCAGAATATGAGTACCATACTTAGGCCAAAGCAAAAGGTCGAGGTGCTAAAGGCCACAAATTGCACTATAGGGAGGCTCGCATGTCATGCCGCCCGCTATGGCCTTGCGGTAGGATTCATTCTATAGTTCTTTTATTGGTTCCATTCGAGCTTAATGCTTTCACCTGACTTTTTTCGTTGTTGGTCATTTTTTGCAGGGTGTCTTGACACTTTTGAAGATTGAGGAGATGGCTCGGGGCCAAGAGGATGTGCAATCTTCCTTTGCAGATGATCTTGCATCTTCTGCTGTCGAGAACCAGGGGTTGCGCGAGAGGGTTGCGAAGATGGAGGCTAAGCTTGTGGACGAGATCAAATGCCATGAAGTTACTGAAGAAACGGTCGGGCATGTTTTGATAGATCTGAGGAAGGCAAAGATAGAACTGGAAGATGTAAGTGGGCGTCTTCAGTCACCTACCGAAGTTGCCAAGAGTGCGATTGCTCGAGCAGATGTTGCCCGTCGCGAAGCCAAAGCCGCCAGGAAGGAATTAGATGAGGTGAGGAAGGAGCTTCGCCTCATGAAAGCTTAGATGTCTTCGCAGGTGGCTGTTGCTACAAAGGAATCGAGGTAGCAAACTTGTAAGAATTTCCTCTTCACCTTATGGGAGGAACACTCGGAGATGGATTTCACATTCTTTGGGCCGCAGGCTATGTAGGCCATCAAAACTTTCAGGAAGGAGGCCCTTGAAGCCGATTCCTCGGATGAGGAACACCAAATGGAAGCCCTTCCGGGGGAGATTACTCCTCCGTCCCTTGAAGTCCCTGGCCAGCCTTCTCCTCATGCTTCGGAAAGCCCTGCCCCGTAGTTGCTCCTCTTTGTTATTCATCATTTTTTATTCTGTAATTGATGACTTTGTGAACTTTGCCATTTTATGCACATGACTCTTGGCTTTTACGAGTTTTGTTATCTCGTCATAATGTTTTGGGCTTTATTTCTTTTTTGAAGTTACATTGTTGCACCGAGTACAAACACTTGGTATAATTTAGAATCCTTTAACTTTTATTGGTAGTAACATCGCAAGTGTTTGGCGTTCTAGGCACGGGGGAGCTCCTCCTCGTATTCATTAGCTAAGTGATAGGTGCTATGGCCTAAGGGCCTTCCCAGTTTGGCCCTAGAGTTCCTTCGCTTGCTTTGCGTGCTCCAGGGAGGACAAGGCGTAGAACGAGATCTCTCGAGCTAAACTTTCGAAGTCGCACCCTCTGGTTGTAGTGTCTTACGATGCGCTGTTGTCGAGCGGCGACCCTGAGGCTTGCTTTTTCTCTTGCTTCCTCCATGAGGTCTAGGCTTGTGGCGAGTAGTTAATCATTTTCTTTTGTCTCCAAGGTAAGCCTTCGCTGTGTCATGACTTCAAATTCAGTGGGAATCATTGCTTCGCACCCATAGGCCATCAAGAAGGGGGTTTCCCCTGTCGAACTACATGGAGTCGTTCGATACGCCCATAGCACCATTTATAACTCATCAGCCCATGTTCCTTTTCTCACTTCTAATTTAGCTTTCAAGATTTTCTTGATGATTCCATTGATGGCCTCTACTTGTCTGTTACTTTGGGGGTGATCCACGGACGTAAAGCTCTTAACTATCCCAAAATCTTTGCAGAACTCGACAAATTGTTCGCTTGTGAACTGGGTTCCGTTGTTGGTGACAATTTGTTGAGGGACCCCAT
>JANHAO010019616.1:0-13182 GCA_026873985.1 Saraca asoca
AATAACTTCTCACCATGGACTTCATCTTACGTATGCAATGCATGATGAATGCAATATAAGATGAATATTCAACCTTTATATCCAAATCACAGAATGTATAGTTCTGAATGCGATAGGACTCAATCAAATTAGCCTAGGGCACCCACCCAAACTAACAGATATGACATCAAATCTAGGGCCTAATGAAATACAGAAGGAGACTATCACTATTTCTATCCCACTAATTATACCTCGTTAAAGCATTGCATCTATATCATATGCTTACTTTGAAACACATCAAAATAATGAACCCTCTAGTCATTACTAATAAAGTGTCATCACTTTTATTTGAGGATGAATGCCATGAAAGAAGAAATTTAGCTGATGATTGATAACAAAATGTGAGATCTAGTTAAACTTCTAAAGAATTGTAAGGCAACTGACAACAAATAGGTGTACAAGATCAAGAAAGACTCAAATGGCAGGATTGAATGATTTAAAATGAGATTGGTGGCTAAAGATTTCTCCCAAAGAGAGAGAATTGACTATACTAAAACTTTTTTCCCAATCTTTTCTAAAGACTCCTTCATGATCATTATGGCTTTAGTTGCATGTTTTGCCTTAAAGTTTTACTGAATAGACATTAAAATAACTTTTCTTAATGGTGAACTCTAGGAAGAAATATATATAAGATAGCATGAAGGTTTTCAAGTTATTGGGAGTAAGAACATAGTGTGTAAATTGTGGAAATCAATATATAATTTAAAAAAGACATCTCGGTAATGGTATTTGAAGTTTGATGAGTTGGTTACATCCGCAGGTTTCATTGAAAATAAAGTTGATCAATGTATTTATCTTAAGGTTAGTGGGAGTAGTTTTATCTACCTTGTGTTGTATATTAATGATATTTAGCTTAGAACTATTACATGATACCAAAGGAATGTCATCTAGAACTTTTAACATGAAAGATCTTAGTCATGCATCTTTTATTTTGGGGATACAGATTCATAGAGACCAAACTCATAACTTGTTAGGTTTGTCTCAGAGAGCGTACATCAATAGGATTCTTAAAAGATTTGAAATGTAGAACAATAAATCAAGGGATGTTCTAGTCATCAACAATGATAGGTTTAGCAACAAGCAATGCTCAACAAATAAGATAGAGAAATAGTTGATGCAAAATGCACCTTATGCAAGTGTAGTAGGAAGTTTGATGTTTGCTCAAGTTTGTTCTACATCGGATTTAGCTTATGTTGTTGTTGTTCTTAACATATATTTGTCTAACCCTAGGAGAGATCATTAATATGCTACCAAGAAAGTGATGAGGTACTTGCAAAAGATAAAGGATTACATGCTCATCTATAAGAAAGCTGATAACCTAAAAGTAATTGGACACACAAACTTAGATTTTGCTGGGTACTTTGATGATATGAAATTTACTTTATGTTATATTTTTATGATGGCCAAAGGTGCTATGTCTTGGAAAAGTGTCAAGCAAACTATAACGTCTTCTTCTACTATACAAGCAAGTATTATTTCTTGCTATTGTGTTGTTTTTCAAGTTGTGTGGTTAAGAAACTTCATTTCAAAACTCCAAGTCATCGATTACATTGTTAGACTAATGAAGCTTTATTGTGGCAATAGTGTCATGATATTCCTCACCAAAAACAATAAGAGTTCCAATGGGTCTAAGCATTTGAAACTAAAATACCTTACAGTCAGAGATCTTATGAAGAAATGAGACAGAGTGGTAGAACACATTCACACAACTACCATGTTTGCTGATCCCTTGACTAAATGAGTTAGGCCTGCAATTTTTTAGAAACATGTTAAGAACATAGAAATTGTGAGTTCTTTTGATGTCTTTGGTTAGTGGGAGTCTTTTGCTTTATGTATGACTTACTTTTATATAATCTTGATATGTATATGTCCTCTTTTGTTATATCTTGACATATGTATACATTTGTTAATATTGGTATATTGATTATGGTATTGAAATGTAATTTATGTTTACCTTGTTGATAAAGCATTATTTGATTACAATGTATCAAAATTATTACTTTATTTTATAAGGACTAAGACTTGGTGCCATTCGTTAGTTCTTGAGTTTGATTAGATGTCTCTAAATTTACACCATATTGGGATTAATGAGATGTTCTAACTTTAGAAATTGCTAGTTGATTTCTTCTACTAGCAAGAGTTTATTTGTTTGTTGAGAAATCATCAAGGACTAACATAAAAGATGAGTACGATTTAATCACAATTTTGATGCTATCTTTCATGCTACACTATCACATTAATGAGTAAGTTCATGTAGTTTATGGTATTTTATAATCATGGAAAGTCTTGCATAAGTAAAGAATGCAACTGCTACCATGATTTGATATCATTGGCTATAAATGGCTAAGTCAAATTTTTAAGCATCTTATCTAAGGTGGGGTGTTTTTTAAAATTGTAGCCACAGGTATTTAAAATTAGTCTTCAATCCAAGAGTATTTTTAAAATAAAATGTTTTATAAAATTTAATTAATTACAATTAATGTTATTAAAATGGGAGAATGTTGGAATACTTTTCTGTTAGACTACTATTAATTCGATTTTTTATTTGTTTTACAAAATGGGTTAATTTGATCCTAGTGTGGTTTGTATAATGTCCAATTCTGTGATATTTTATTTGAGGATAAAAGATGCCCATTAAGTTGATGTGTTTTGCAACAAAATGTAGACCTAATAACCTACAGGACTCTTGATGGGTGAGCCTAATAAGGCTTTTTATTCTACTAGGGTTAGGTCCTCTTGGTCACCCTAGATAGTGATTCTCTTTGAAGCTATCAAAAAAATTCTCTCTCTGATCATTTATGATGTTCCATTGAGTGCCAGACGTAAAGAAAGCAGGGAAGATCTAATCTGTGTGCTAATTATTTACTTGATTATGACCAATATAAGTAAGAACTTTATTTTACAATTATACATTTGATATTTAATTTTTTATGTAAGTTTCAATCTACCGTTGACATAAATTTGATCTATTGTCAATGTAACAGTAACAGTAAATAAAAAAAATGCCTTATCATTTAAAAAGCAAAAGTAATTAAGATTTGTATAAAATAGAAAAGCAAGGTTTGTCACTCCTGTCATGTGTTACCATGCAAAGAGGCTATTTTTCAAGTGAGCTTCCAATCTTGATAATGTCTTTTATGAAGGGTATTATAATTCATTTGATCCATGTAAGACAACTAATTATAGGAGGCCTCATTTTGCAATTAAATGTCTTTTAACTGTTATAAAATGATTAGGACTACTAATCGATATACTATACTTAAATTCAAATTAATTCCATCAAATTAACATTTTTGGACAAATATATGTAATTACTTTTATATATAAAATAATTTTATTATTATTTATACATTATTTCTTTATTTATTGAAGTACTTAAAAATAGAAATTTCTCCTAAAAATACACTTATAAGATAAAATTATTATGTATTTATTATTTTTTTCTTTAATTTAGTTAATTTGATTAGATTGATGCGGAAATGGTAGCTTGTGTATTAGCTGCTTAAAATTTTTTATGACTATAAAGACGATCTTAAGAGCAAGGGAATGTTATTATGCTATTGTTGTTGATAATCTGAAAGACATTCATTATTAATCTATTTCACATGTTATTTTTTGTACTTCATATTATTATTTGTAAAATACTTATCCTATCATGTTGATTTGGTTGTGAGGATTAAATTTTACAAGACTTATTTCCCATTATATAGAGGTAGATGCCTCTTTATGGATCAGGGTGGCTTTACTTTGGAAAATTTTAAATTTTTTCATACAATTTTCTACTTTTTTTAAAAAATATTCATACTTAACCCCCAAAAAATTAAAAGATTTTCATAAAGGTTCTTTATAAATTATATTTTAACCCCTCTAACAATTTTTCTCTAGCTTCGCCCCTGCCAATATAGTCGTAGTTTTGGCTATTGATTTTGTATGCTTTGATCCTGACAGGTTGTGTAGTGATTTAGTAATATATTATGATTGAATTACTAAAGCATCATATGTACATATGATTAATTGAAACGAGTTTATGCATATTCAAATTTTATTCAAATTATCACACAAAAAAAATTGTTCAAGTTTTTTAGTGTATTAAATAAAAGAGATTTGTTTTACTTATTTATAAAATAGAAAAACAAGGTTTGTCCTTCTTGCTATTACTATATGTAGCCATTTTTCAAGTGAACTTCAAATCTTAGGCCTCATTTGTTGAAGCATGATGGGTATTATAAGTCATTTGTCCCATGTAAGCTAATTGATTGCATGAGACTTCGTTGTGTAAGAATTTCCTATATTAGACTACTATAATTTAATTTTTATATTATATAGGATTATTAGAATATTATAACAATATAGTAAAATGGACTAATTAAACTATGATCAAATTATAGGGCCTAAATTAACACTTAGACCAATAATAGACATTAGTGGTGTAAGCCTTGTAATTGGGTCTATGATGATGCGTCAATTAGCTTAGTAGGGTTATAACAATGTAAGTCCCTACTCACATCCCAATATGAGCTGTAGTCATCCTATTGAGACTTCAGAATAGTTCTCTCTTCCTTTTCCCTACTATGGCTTGTGAAGAGTATAATTGACCACAAGATCTTGCATTTTAGGACTCACAATTAGCATCATATATGTTAATTATTTGATAAATAAATTATTTGTGTAGATTTGATACTTTGTAATATGAAGTAATAGATTTAGTTAATTGACTAATTTATTCTCTTAATTTTTTACACATTGTGCAATTAAAAGTTATTATTTGCTAGAATGTAATTTTAACTGTTATAAAATTATTAGGACTATAAATTGATATACTATACTTGAATTAAAATTAATTTCATCAAATTAACGTTTTTGGACAAATAAATGTAATTATTTTTATTTATAAATTAATTTAATTATTATTTACACATTATTTCTTTGTTTATTAAAGTCCTTAAAAATTGAAATTTCTCCTAAAAATTCACTTACAAGACAAAATTATTATGTATATATTGCCTTTTTTCTTCAATTTATTTAATTCAATTAGGTTGATGTGGTCATAGTAGCTTGTGCATAATTGTTTAAAATTTTTTTGTGTCTATAGAGATTATTTTAAGAGTAAGAGAATATTATTATACTATTGTCATTGATAATTTGAAAAGTGATCCATTATTAATCTATTTTACATGTTACTTTATGTACTTCACATTATTATTTAAGTACTTGTCCAATTATATTGATTTGGTATTGAGAATTAAAATTTATAAAACTTATTTTACTAATACACAGAAGCGATGCCTCTTTGTGGTTTGGGTGGCTTTACTTTGGAAAATTTTAAATCTTTTTGTAAGATTTTCTATTTTTTTTAAGAATATTTATACTTAGCACCCAAAAAGTTAAAAGATTTGTATAAAAGTCCTTAACAAATTGTATTTTAGTCACTCCAACAATTTTTCTCTAGCTTCGCCCCTGCCAATATAATTATATTCTGGCCACTAATTTTGTATGCTTTGATCTTGACAAGTTGTGTTGTGATTTAACAATCTACTATGACTGAATTATTGAAACATCATAATGGTGTAGCGGCACATGATGTTGCCTAATGTCCTAGGTTCAAACCCACTTACACATGTGTGTTAAATGGCTTGCCACTCTGCTATCATAAAAAAAGTTGTTCCAATTGTCACACAAAAAAATTATTTCAAATTAATTTTTTTGCATTATTTTATAAATTTTATGTTTTAATTGTGAGAAATAAGATAAAATAAATAGCTAATTCATCTGATCTTTTGCATTATATTACAAAGCATCAAATCTATACAAATAAATTAGTTAGAATAATAATAATAATTGTACCTGGGATAGATTGAGAATCCATTATAGTGAAAGCTCATTGAGTAGGTTCACTCCTCATAAACCCTAGCAAAAAAAGGGAGAGAAACTAAATTGTATTCTCAGTGATGTGACTATAACTCTGTGTAGAGAGTAAGTAAGGGTTTGCCTTACTGTAATCCTACTAGGCTAACTGACTCATTATTATTAGTCCAGTTACAAGGCTCACACCACTAAAGCCCACTAATAGTCTAGGTGTCATTATAGGCTCAACAATTTGGTCACTTAATTAATTAACCCATCTAGTAACATATAATTAATTAAACTATGATAACCCACATAGGAAATTCTAACAATCTCTCACTTGAACAACATAGTTTAATAAACAAAATTAGATTACAATATGTGGCCATAAAAATGAATGTCAATAACAATAACTATGACACCATACAACCATAGGTCAATCATAAATACTCAATAATGCAAATCATCATATCCAATAGAATGTTAATGTCATACATGTCTTGAATACTAATGTTCCAACAACCTAAATATAATGTGGAATGTGTGAGAAAACAAACATATATATCAAATGTGATCATATGTCTATCTTTATGATATGATTCATGCATATGCCTAAGATATCAAAACGAGAATAAATATAAACATAATAATGAAATAGGATCTAAATATCTCCATCGATATGTCATATAACAAATGTGCACAATAGCAATGTCATATATGCACATATATGAAACATTTGGTAATATCATTAAAATTTCACTAATTTCAAGATAACAATAACACTAGTTCGTCATTTTAATGAGAAACATGAAACTTCCACTAACCTTGAACATCAAAAAGCTTAGCTAAATGCATTCTAATCACTTGTTTGTAAATAATTTTACACATAAGCCTTTGGTTAGTGGATTGGTAAACATATGATTTGTGGCAACATATATAATGCTTACTTGTCTTCTTTTTGACAAATTGATACTTAATATCAAAATTTTGTATAGACAATATTATCATTATTTTAAGAGAAGTTCACTATGGTAGCATTGTCATATGGTTAAGATTCTAAATATGCTTTTTACAACTATGAATCCACATGTCATGTTCCTTAACCAAATAGCCTCACAAGTGGCTTTACAACATGCACTATACTCTGTCCCGTAAAGGTTGTTCTAATTAGTTGCTCGATAGTTTTCACAGTACAGCTTCTCCTATCATCTTAAAGATATATCCAAATATCAACTTATTATTATCTGAATAATTCATAAAATTAGAGTCAAAATATCTTGCAACAATCAGATCACTAGATCTGTAATAAGTCAACACAAATATTCTTCATATACCTTATAGGTACTTATTTCCTTTTGTTGTAGTAGTCCAATATTTCTAACCAAGATTATTCAAGTATCTACTAAGTCCATTAAACCAATAACAATATCAAGATGTGTACATACTTGAGCATACAATAGGCTAACAACAATAGAACCATGCCAGACCTACTTTAATCTTTACATTACTTTAAGGATACTAGACTTTAAAAAGAATCTCATCCCCTCTGGAAAGGTGCAATACTTAGAGAGCACAAAAAACATATTAAACCTTTTAAGCACCTTTTCAATATATAATCTTTTAGAAAAGCTAAGAAGACTCTGAGATCTATCACAAGGGATCCATATGCCCCACATGAAAGAGGCATCATTAAGATCTTTCATATCCAAAATATATAGATAGTACATATTTTATTTCAATCTTAAAGATCATAATATTGTTCTCAAGGAGAATATTATCAACATAAGACTAGAATCACAAATATGCCTATACTCAACTTAAAAAATAGATACATAAATTTTATCATTCTCCTTGAACCCAAGAAAAGCAATAACTCAATAATCTTGAGATACTATTTTCTAGACTCTTAATTCAAATCATATATGAATCTTTTTAAATTTACATACTAAGTGTTCTATACTTTTCTCTTGAAAACTATCTAGTTAGTTCACACAAATAATTTTTGACTAATCATCATTCAAAAAGGTCATCATACATTTGGCGAAGATCCAGGTCAAAATGAGCTACCAAAACCATAGTCTTCAAATAAAAAAATAAGAAATTTTTTTATAATCAATGCCTTCTTTCTAAATATGGCCTAATTGCTACCAATATGACCTTATACCTCTCAATTATCCTTTAAGTATCCTTTGATCTTAAAAACCTTTTTGCATCCAATAGGCTTGCAACCAATTGGTAACTCTATATAATCTCACACATCATTATGGATCATTAAAATAATCCATCGTTGATGTCAAGTTTGTGCTCTTATAGGTATATCACATAATTATTAGTAATATATCGTCTACGAGCCATTTGAGAGTTCCTCAAGGGTACTTTATTTATAGAACTTAATTCTTTTCTACTACTAACAAAGGATGAAGTTTTTTAATTTTCATTATTGGTTTTACCTTATGTTATGCTTAATCATCTTTTGGATCTATTCAATTTATTTTCAGCTAGTAATGATGCTAGTGGAATAACTAATTGTACCTTTTTAAGAGAGATGTTACATAGTCTTTCACTCTTATGGTCTGACTAGCCTTCAAAATAAACATAACAAGAGGCTCTAATTACCTTACTGGTCTAGCTTGAACAATAGAATCTGATACCTCTATAGCCATTACAAAATTCAATAAAGTGACCATCAATAGTTTTTGGGACAAATTACTTAATAAATGAATCATATGGCTTTACGTCAGCCTTGTAACCCCAAACATGGAAATGTCTAAGACTAAGCTTTTCCCATACAACAAATCATATGCGATTTTACGTACAAACTAACTAGAGACTTGATTCAAAATATACACTGCAATCTTTAAAACATCACCCTTTACAAAGTCTACTAAAATCTAATGTATCAACGTGCATCTAATCATGTCCATGAGCATGTAATTCTACCTTCCCACCATTCAATCCTGTTTAGGCATTCCAAGTATAAGGTTGCTAGCCTTAAAATTTACAATCTTGAAGATATCTTACAAAAAAATCAGAATTTACATCAATTTCACAGTATCTCCTTAGCACTCACCACCTTTGTTAGAATTGATATACTTGATTTTCTCATCATTTTAAGTTCAATCTTAACTTTAAATGCCTAAAAAGAATTTAAGGATTCTAACTTTTTAGTGGATATTTCCATCAAACAAAATTAATCAATCACCAATAAAGTGAAATATCAGTATCCACCTATAGCACTTGGCGTAATCTATCCATCGACATTATTGTGAATCAACTCCATTGCATCTAACATTCTAGTTTTTTTTTTCCTTTCTTTAACTCTAGCAAGGAGTATCTCTCTTAATGCAATCAATACACACATTAAAAAGGGTAAGTCTAAATCATGAAGAATATTTTCTTTTATCAATCACTCCATCTTTTATGAAGATATCACCTAGACACATAGAAATACTTGGCATGGAGAAAGGAAAAACATTTTTCCACCATTTTTAATCTGACTATTGGCTTTTTATCACTTAGCTTCCTCTTGTTTCTTAATGCTTATAATGAATTTGTAATGGAGATGATTGCACCTCTGTCTAACCACTAAGTGTTTGATGGAACTTCTTACTAGAGTTAGTGGAACATCTTGATTTATTCTAATGCGCATTTAAATAAGCTTTCTTGTTTCTCAAAATTAGGTTCATTTAAGTGTGATATGATATCTCAAGAACATCAATTTGAACTGGTAGGGACTTTAAAACATGTTAAATCAAATGGCTAACTTTCAAGTCCACTTTCGTGCCTTTTAAGCAATTATAGTATACCAGTTCCATGATATGCTCACTAATTCCACTAGTACCATCCTAAACATTTTTATCTAGTAATTAGAGATAATATCCTTTTTGGCTTTGTTGAACTTTACGAACCTATCAACTATAAAGTCCATAAATACTTTGACATTTAGAGAGTTAGCAATGTCTTTCATGATAGTTTTATCCTTAGTGTTCATCACAAACATCAAGTACACATTATGAGAGTGTGTCCACTTTTTACAAAGAACCCTACACAGTAGTAGAGTCCTTATCTATCTTGACTCTTCCTCTCTCTATGCCAAATATAAAATTTAGGGATTACTAGATATGATATCAGTAATTCAACCCATATATCTTCTATTTAACCTAATCCTTATAATTGGTCACATTTATTGTTTTCACGATAATCAATTGCATAAGTAACGAAAATTTGAGGAAATAATAATTTATGAAATTCATCATTAATTTTCAAAAAAATTCATGTTCAATGTAGTCATGCTATAACATTTCCTTAATAACTATGCAATTCTAATAGTATACATCATGAAACCCAACACTGATAAAGCATCCAAAGCTTTATAATATAACACAAAGATTAAATGTTACATTCATAAAAATTAACATCAATAGAGTATTTAAAATTTTTAATAACATAATAAGTAATTCTAACACTCACATTATCACTAACAAAATTATATTAATAATATTATACTGATAGGGCATATATATTACTAACATAGCACTCTCCTAGATACAATTTTAAAATTTAATTTCAGTAAAATTTTATGCAATTGATCCTATATAGATCAGTACACAATTATATAAAATTTCATGGCATAATATAAGTAAAATTGATCCTTTTACAAATTACACATGATAATCTAGAAAATGTTCAAATGTACAAACGATATTAAATCAGTCCACAAAAACTTACAACAGTATAATATGTAAAAATCATATAAAAAAATTATGTCCAAATAACATGAGTAATACAGGGCCTGTTTGGAATGCAATTTTTTTGTTTTGGAAAACAATTTTTTTGTTTTTTTATTTTACAAAAACAAAAAAAAACCTGTTTGTTAGGTTGTTTTCAGAAGTTATTTTTAAAAAACTGTTTTGTAAAAGTGTAACTGAAAAAATAGTTTTTAGAAAACATCATTTAGGTGTTTTCCTTGTTTTTGTGCAAAACTATTTTCAAGTTTCTTAAAAAACAAGGAGAATACATGGGCCTGTTTGGAAACTTGTTCTGTTTTTCTATTTTTAAAAACTGTTTTTGAAAATAGCTCAGAGTTATTTTCAAAAACAGTTTTTAAAACAGGATTTCAGAATAAAATTTTCAAAACTGTTTTTAAAAACAGTTTTACCAAACAAGTTTTTTTATTTTAAAAGTAGTAGACTATTTTAAAAATTAAAAACTATTTTTAAAAACAGTTACCAAACAGGCCCTATGTTTTCATTAATGGTTAAATTTTCTTCAAAAACATAGAGAACACCTATTCTTAAAATTTACATTCAAATAAGTTTTTTGTCCTTTTGTTCTAAAAGAACAGTTTTTGAAATTATTTTTAAAAAATAATAAAACAAAAACACTTGAAAGCACTTCCAAACAAGTTTATAGTTCCTATATATTAAAAATTTTATACATACAATCATACAAAACTCAAATAATAACCAAAAATAGCAAAAAAATTCCAAAAAATTTATAAAGTAGGATAATATGTAAGAATTATATGGTAAAATTTTTAGAACAAAATAGCATTAACTTAGCAATCCAATAGATTGGGGAAAAATAATAAAAATAATTTTATTTCTAGAAAAATTTGAAAAAATATGCATTAAAACTGCCTTGAAGAGTGGAAGCTAACGATATAATTGGAATTCCTAACCATCACCATCTTCGTGGCGCATGAAACCCACATGTCGAACATGCACATGGGTGAGCCGCATTAACGCCTTTAATCTTCTTTTTCACTTGACTTCTCTGTAATTGGGTTTCTTTAACCCATTTTAGACCTAGCGGTCAACTCAATTTAATTTGCCACATCCAACCACGTTTTTACAAAATTCTTGCATGAGTTTCTTCACATATACTATTCTTAATCAAAACCCTCAGTCAATTTCAAAAAATTAGCATTTGTTTGTGCAATTGGAAAAATTAAAACTAAGTCAAGTTCCAGAAAAATTCAATTCAAGAATTTGAAAATTTTAATGCTATAATAAATCTAGTTTTGCAAAATTTGTATATTGAATCATTCTAGTAATTAAACTTCAATTAGTTTCAATAAATACATAACAATTAAGTTGAATTTAAGAGCAAAATCACTATTCCAATGGCTTTGTAAAAATTTCAAAAAAATCCTGCTTTTCAATAATAGTTATTCAAGTTGATATGTACCTTTTACACATCACAGACTTTTAAAATGCAATTACAAATTAATATGATTTTTCAAAAAAAAATCTTTTGAATTTGTAAATTGAATTTTCTTGAAAAATTTAAGCTGCATGAATTCATGATTTCACTTCAAGAAGATTTACATAAAAAAAATTGTAACCAATTCATAAATATATTAAGCTAGAAAATATAAATAAATCTCTTGTTCTTTGATTTATAATAATTTTACATCACAAATTATGGATCATATAAAATCTCAAAAACAAATCTTACACAAATTTGAGTCTTGTAATATGAAAAAAAAATTTTGGCTATGATACCATTGTGAGAAATTAGATAAAATAAATAGTTAATTAACCTGATCTTATGCATCATGTTGCAAAGCATTAAATCTGTATAAAAAAATTAATAATAATAATAATAATAATAATAATAATATCTAATGCAGATTGAGAATTTATTATAATAAAAGCTTTTTGAGTAGATTCACCCCTTATAAATCCTAGCAAATAAGGAGAAAGAAACTAGACTGTATTCTCAATGGAGTGACTATAACTTTATCTATGATGTAAATAGGGATCTACCTTACTATAATTCTGTTAGGCTAACTGACCCATTATCATTAATCCAATTACAAGGTTCACACAATTAAAGTCTATTAATAGTTTAGGTATCATTATAGATCCAATAGTTTGATTACTTAATCAATCGATTAAATATAATAAGTTGTTATGACATTCATTTAATCTAATAACATATAATTAATTAAACTATAATAGTTCACATAAGAAATTCTAACATTAATTATAGCCCAATTATATGACTAGATTTGAATAATATTTGTTCTCTTCAAAAGTTTCAATTGAAAATATAGCAATATTAAAATATTCATTTTTATTTGTCACACTTAATAAGTAAGTGTACAATTTCTTTAATTGTATACATATTTAATTAAATTGATATTATATAATTTAATTTGATAAAAAGATGCCAAATAATGTTACATGTATGTTAACTACAGTTTGCATTAATGTTTGCTCTATTGTGTATTTACAAATTGTGACAAAAATGATATAATGATGATTTAGTCTTCATGTATTTGATAGTATTAGA
>JANHAO010019617.1:0-13151 GCA_026873985.1 Saraca asoca
ATTTATAAAAATTTTAACAAGACTTTTTATTAATAATTTATAATTAATTAATATAATATTATTTTAATTATTAATTTAATTAATTTGCATAAACCACAAACTATAATCCTTTCTACATGCACATTATAAATTTACAACCAATTCAACCTCAATGATATCAAACTATGACTTGGAGAGAATTACCACAATAATAAGAAAATTTATTAAAATCCTTAATGAGTATAATATCCGTATCCATATAAAAGTTTAAAATAGATAAAACAACAATTGCTACTGGCCACTAGAAGTTGTGCCTTGAGCAGGAGCGTCCCCGAAGTGAAGCCTGTTGATTGCAGGCAGTTTCATCGCCAGTAGTCTCCATAACCTGCGACCTGCTCTTTATGATGTAGCCAACCAGACAATTTGCACCTGCCTACTTCTAACACTTCTTAGTAAAAGCTGCTTTCGCATCCTCCTCGAGGCCTTTGATGAATTTGAGGACATTCTCATCAAAAAAGGAAAAATCCATCATCGGATGCTACTCCCATAGCGTGAACAAAAAGTTAGCGGAGGCGTTAGATGTTGCTCTTCCTCAGCTCTCGCAACCAGCATAGCAGTCTCTGCCTTGGCCTAAGCAGCCTTCTCTTCTGCTAGTATAGCTGCATGCTTGGCCTCAGCAACCTCATTCGTGGCTGCCACACATTTTCTTTTGGCAGCCTTAGCTCGCTTCATCATCACGTCCAGCTAGCCCTTCAGCATTGTCAATTCATCAATGACTTTATGAAGACGAGATGTAACAGCCTCGCAATTCACCATCTTGTGAGCCAGAGCTTCATTAGCTATCTTCTTGATGACTTTGGCATCGTCAAGCTTCTGCTTCAATTCTAAAACCTTGGTAGTCACAGCGACAAGATCGCCCTCTAGCTTTTTCTTTTGTTCAAACAAAATTGATATGCAATTTGTTCCTTTGTCACTGACAACAAGCCCTAAAAAAAATAATTACGAAATGAACAACTCAAATTACCAAAGGCAGCAGAACCAAGTCAAAAGAGATTTACTTACTAGCAGAATATGGTGAGTTATGTAACTCATTAATCCTTCCCCCAGGAACTCCTCTGACTCTAGCATCTTGACCCTATTGTAAGGCCTTAGTATCGACTTAACATTTTTCCTAACGAAGTCAAAACACTCCTCTACCTTTAGGCCAAGGTCGAAAGGTCACTGCTTAGTATCAATCTCATGGTTCACAAGGTCAGAAGGCCACTCCTCAGCCTCAGTCTTAGGGATCGTAAGGTTGGAAGGTCACTTCTCAGCCTCAATCTCTGGGATAGCCCTTAGGCCACAACGACCTCTTTCCCCCTCTTTGTTTTCTGCTTTTTAGCAATACAATCAGACGTGGATGCGACCTGCTCGATGGTCCTAACCACCTTAGGATGAGAGGTAGGAACCAGTGTTTGGGAATACGGTGAGGCCAAAGAAGACAACTCTACAGTAGTAGGATTTGAAGTAGCAGTGGGGGACGATGATGTGGTGGTAACAATAATGAACCGGGAAGAACGAGAAGATGATGGCGATCTGAGGTTAAGCTTCAACATGTTTTTATAGTCTGTAAAGTTTACTGGACCTATCTCCTTGGTTCCACAAGCTCCTATGTCCTTACAAAGCTCGACATCAAAAGCTGGGGTAAGATTGTGCAAACTCAAGAGGTCCTCGCCGAACTTGAGATCATTCTTCAAATTGTCCTCAACGGCAAAGCACTGTAGTATCCAAACCTCCTTAACCTCCAATGATAGTTTCTCCTTGCCAACTCAATCTGTAAAACAAAACAGAATGTCAATAGCCAAGAAACAAAATAAATTTATACAAGCATATACCTCCTTAGCTTGCTTACTAGGAGTAAGGACGAAACTGACACTGCGAAGATCACACAATGATGGAAAGACACATAGAACCAATGGGTTTTATACTCCCCTACATTGGATTTGCCCTTAGCTTGACCCTATGGCAAGATCCTCCTGAACTCAATTTGCTAAGCGGATAAGTAATAAATCCCCTCATTCTTACCTACAAGCCTGATGCTAAAAAGATAATAAAGAACCTTTTCTGAAGGAGGAGGAAGACCATTTGTAAGATATAAAAGAGCTACAGAGATGAGCTGACTATATGAGTTCGAGGTGTGCTGAAAAGGAGAAAGGTGCAGCCTAATCAAAACCTCCACAATACAAAGGTGAAGTGGGAACCTAAGCCCAATAGCGAGATGATAGCTGCTAATCGAAACAAACCCTTTAGGAGGATAAACTGTGTCATCTATGGGAGAAGGACTCATAATGTGACAACCCTTTGGAATATGAAAACTTTTGACAATGCTCGGAAGGTCATGAAATTTAATTATCGAAGGATAGCGCTTAAACAACATATAATTTGACGCGTGCTAACTCCAAGCAAGCTGCAGGCCCTCGATTTGGGTTAGGACGAGTAACATCCCTCGTAGCGACTTCACCACTCCCCGAGCTCGCCTCATCTATAGAACTCATGAACTCCCTACTTGGGGTAGTGGATTCAGAGTCGTTGCCATTCCCTATTTGGTGACCTCAATGTTTGTGACCTACCATCTACACAGAAGGAGGAACAATCAGGTTGCTGAAAGCAGATCTTACCTAGAAACTAAAGATAGTAAGGTTCCTTATACAACAGGCCACACACGCCTTAGATCACCACATCTAAGACCGAGAGTATTGAAAACATGAGGAACTTAATCGATGAATTTATCAGGTCACAAGAACCAGGAAAATTGAAGAAAACTAAACTCCATAACCTGTAATCTCTAAACCTACAGCCACTATATCAGCCAACAATACATCGATTTTATGAATAGTAACAGCCCCACAAACAAGTATAACAATCAGCCAACAAAAATTTCCTAATAGCTAATGCACGCACATTTCCAAACTAGGCTGCCACATATTAGAGAAACACAAAGCAAAGCAGTCAAAAGAACCAGAAACTCAAAGTCAAGAAGATTATATTTAGAGAACTTATCGAATCAGTGGAATGAGATCAATCTGAAAAGATAATCCACACAAAGATAAGCATAGTCAATTGGGGACCAAATCGAAAGGATATTGTTGTAGACGCAGCGTGGATGCAAAAAAACCAAAGATAGGATGAATGCTTGAGAATCGAAAAAAGTCAAGCACAGATTTTGAAAAGCAATTTAATGAGAGGGAATAAAGTGTCTCTTCACCTTATAACACAAATTGATTGACCATTAGATTAAGGGAATGATGAATGATCCTCTATCTAATGATGCGAACAAAAATATGGTTCTAATGTTACTGCACTGACGGTTATGGAAAAGTGCATGCATTTAATGTTGTAATGATGGTACAGGTAGACAAAATGACGCAACCTCAAGTCACGAGAACAATGCTCAGCTCTCAAATCTAGCCCTCAATTCTCAGCTATCAAGATGAAGTCCAACTCGCATGTATCATTAAGCTCGCAGTTTTCATATCTAGCCTTCAGCTCTCAGCTCTAAATATTAGCTCCCAACTCTAAATATTAGGTCCAGCTCGCAATCCCCAGCTTGCTAGCATTTCTCTTCTATCTCGCAGCTCTCATGCAACCAAATGTTCATGGTTACCATGCGACTTAAAACTCTCAGGTCACATGCAATTCTTACTGGGCATAACCTTCCCGTTGCCCAGATCCATTCTTCGTCAAGAATTGTGACCTATTGGTTACTTAAATATCTCATTTTATTATGATGCTCAGTTGGAGTTCATAATATTATCGGTGATATGCAGAATATCCAAATAACATATCTCAGATCTAGCACTCAACTCTGAGTTGCAAAGGTGAGGCCCAGCTCGCAGGCCTCACTAATCTCGTAGCTCTCAGATCTACCCTCACCTATCAACTCTACATATGATGTCCAACTTGCATTCTTCAGCTAGCTCACAGCTCTAGTGTAACCAAATGTTTGCAGTTATTATGCGGTATAATTAATTGATATTATATTACTAAAAATTTAAAAGGCTTTCTATTAATAATTAAATAATTAATTGATATTATATTAATTCAATTATTTATTCAATTAATTTAGATAAACCAGAAAATATGATCCTTTATACACATACTATAGATTGATGAAAGAACATTAGCAGAAGATCATTCACAGAACATCCATCAAATGGCAATTCCCCTGGCAATTGCAAGGCAAATTCCCTCTATAACTTGCCTTGGTATGAAGGTTACAATGCCGGTTGATGGGGGTAATATATCAAATCGTATATTTTTTAAAAAAGTGTAAAAGGGTCAACATTAAGGTTGAAAACATTTATGAAATGGTAAATTGAGACTTGCGAGTTGGAGCTCATATATTAGAGCTGAGTGCTGACAACTAAATCTGAGAGCTGCAAGCTAACTGAGGCCTAGAAGGTAGAACTCGTCTTTAGAGCTGAGAGCTAAATGTGAGAGCTGCGAGCTAGTTGAAACTTATACATATATAATAATATTCATTAAAATTCTAACAAGATTTTCTATTAATAATTTATAATTAATTGAAATTATATTATTTCAATTATTAATTATTAATTTAATTAATTTAGTTAAACTAGATACTATAATCCTTTATATACACACATTATAAATTCATAAAAAAACATTAAACATTTCAAAGATTTGATAAAATATTTTTCTTTCTATCATTCTAATTCATTACATCATTCCGGACGTATTTAAAAATTTTATAATTTCTTTTCAACTAGAGCTCTTCTTTAGAACTAAGAACTGAGAGTTAAATATGATAACTGCAACCTTTAGCTTATACCTCTCGACTTGCAAGTCCTATTTGTAAATAAAAGATTTATTAATTATCAATTATTCTTTTATAAATTTGAGATTTATCTCTTAAGTTATTGTGTATTAATTTTGATAAGAAATTGAAATAAATCATGTAGATAAATAAAATATATCAATTTAAATATTCTTTTCACTGTTATAAACGTTTAATTTATCATATGAATAAGATAATTACAATATTTTATTTTATTATTATGACATATTTAATGAATTCATGATAAAACCCCTGTTATGCGCGGCCAAAAACTAGTTAAGAAATTAAAATGCAGGCTAAAGTTAAATCGATTTGTGCCGTCTCACTTCCTGTAAACTCTTTGGCCACTCTTCTTTCCTCTCTGGTGTTCTCTCTTCTTTAATTACACTTTGTGGACTCCTCCAATTCCCTCTCCGTCGCCGTTGTTTGAAGAAGAACTGTCATCGTCGCCGCGAATCAGACCCAGTAGCCACTGTCGGTTGTTATCGAGGTCTCAAACCAATAGAAAGGTAGTTCCGGACGCCGCAGCCGGCGTTCACCCTCACCGAATTGAACGGGAAGGTGCCATCTATTTGTTAGATTGTTTCTGATCTCTCTGATTTTCTACAATAGACTTAACTGTAGCTAAATATTGTCTTTTTTTTTTTTTATTTGTATATTTCGTTGAGAAGCACTATGGCATTTGTTAGGTTTTTTATGTGTTTGTCAGCCATAAATTCTCATGTTCAAAGGCATGCTGATTGTTCATTTGCTTAAGTAAAATTATTTCGACAGAAGAATTAATAACGGCAACTTATATTTGAGTTGAATAATCCCACGTTTCTCTAGGGAAGGTCTGAAAGCTTTGTTTTAGCTCTCAGTAAAGTGATTTTTTGTTCAATTTGCTTGTAATGCTTTTAATTAATTATTGTTGTCGTTGTTGTTGCTGTTGGTTTTTTATTTTTTAAGTTTACCTTATTTGATCACAATAATGATAATGATGTTTATATTGCATATTGATATTATGAATCAAGGGTAAGAAGGAAGTGAGGGAAGAACGCACATGAATGTTAATTCATGCCATATGTAAACACATTTTCAATAATTGAGTTGATTAATTGCATGTTTCTCATGGGAAAATATGAAAGCTTTGCATTAGCCGAATGTACCGTTTCTGCAAAATGATTTTTGTCCATTTTTGTTTGTAATGCTTTTAGTTTTTTTAATAAGAAGCTACTACATAAAATTCAGATACTCTACCGGATTTGGAGCATTTCTTTTGGAAGATTTGCAATTGGAGGTAAATTTCTGCTTCTACATATTTATTATATTTTTGAATCTTTTCAGTCTACCTAAAAATTATATATTACAATCTTAGAAATGAACAATCTCATTGATACACTACTTCCATTAAAGTTGGGTTATACAGTGTTGCTGGAATAAAATGTGTCTTTAAATTGCTTGTTTCTGTTTTTTCGTTCTCACTAGAACCTTAGATATGAGTAGGAGTGTGCCGACTGTTGAGGCTGAGCTCTCTTCAATCCCATCTCACTGTTTTCACATGTCCTTCTTTGGTGGCAAATTTCTGTTGCATTATGAGTCAGCTGGTGAGTCTTACTTGTTTTGAACTTGGACTTGTCATGTCCTCCGTTCAGCTTCATTCAACAAATTCATCAACAAACAGTAACACAAATGCAGTCCATCATGTCTTCGTTTACACATCCTCTCTTCTCTCAAACTAGTTAGGCATTGACCTCCTTCCATGACCAAAAAAATATTTTGTGCCGAAGAAACCTCCAATACAACTTGTCAAAATTTAAACATCATATTTTTTTGCACATGCACGCACAGACAAAAGTTATGTCTGTCATATTGACTATGTTGAAATAAGTTAATGACAAAAATTTAACAATGATCATTTTTAAGTTATAGAATTCGATTGCAAACAAAATAAGATGTAGTAAACATATATGTGAGTAAATATATAATTGAACTAATTTAGTATCACATTACAAAACTAATCTGGGTTGGATCTAGGTTGAAATAGAAGTCAAGTCAACAAGCCTTTTACTGGGCCATAGGTTCGGTTCGGAGGCTGTTCTTGTGGTGTGTTGGCTTTTCAGTTGGTTTATTTTGTTTAACTATTGAAGAGCTTCTTCCTCAACTAAGCTCTGTCATTCTTGAATTGGAAGCTTAAGGTTACTCAACTTTTGCTCACTGAACCTTGACCACTGATTTGATTAAAAACAATGGATTTTCGGAGAAAGTAATAAGTTCTCAATTTTTTTAATTGTGTGTTTTGAAGCAATATGATGGAATCAAAACTTTCTTCAAAAATATTTCAACTCAATTGACAATTTAGGGATTTTATTTACTTGCAGGAAATTGGGTCATTTATTGGTCATTTGGAGCTTAAACTTGTCTACTACTGTGGGAGTTATTTCTGGTTTCTTATTCAAAAGTAATTGGGTTTATTGAGGATGGTTGAACGAAAACAGTTCAAGACTAAGTTATGTGTACCATATCAGAAAGGCCGCTGTGTGCGCCATAATTGCTCCTTTGCACATGGGAGTGCTGAGCTGCGGCGGTTCTCTGGCTCACACAATGGTAATTTTTTCTGCTTATAATAATATATGTTGTTATTTTATTGGATTGTTCAGTTTGGTTTATCTTTTGTTTGAGGTGAGCAGAGGCAATTTGAATTAGTTGACTATTTACAAGGAGACTAAGTTGCTTGCTGCTATGGTTTTATTGTTATTTTCTTAAAGTATACAATTGTTATACTATGTAGATTAAGTAGAAGCTGGGAGTATCATTGTGTTTGGTTAAAATTTTCCAGAAAAAAGGCCTTTATGAACTTTGAAGGACTGAAGGTCATAGCTTTTTTCTTTGACTAGAATTTTACTGTTATTACATAGCATAAGATAGAGAATACTTCATCAGTCGATCTATCAGTGGGGAATTTCTTCCATGAATGTCTTCATATTTTCTTATCATTTATTAGTTAAGATTACTAGTTTAAATTTCTTCAATAAATCTAACCATTTTATTCTAATTTTAGGTATTATTACTTGAACCTTGTTTTTATGTTTTCCTTCCCACGCCCATTTCAAGCTTTTGCTATATTATTGAGCTCTGAGGTCAGGAAAATGTTTCAGTATGAAATGTTTACTGAATCTTGAAGAAGCTTAATCTGTTGCTTTCTTTAGATATAGGTGGCTTGTAGATGTCCTTGGATTATTTGTATTATTTATTTTTCTTGTGGCTTCTGTATTGGACTATTCATCCATTGGTTCAGTAATATGAGGCCTTTGAGGGTGTTTGAATATGGTATTATTGATAATGCAACTTGCATGAGAAACTTGACCAAAGAAACAGAAATGAAAAGAAGTTGCATAAAGATGATATGCTGAATACAGATGAAAATGCAAGGAACGAATTATTTAGAAAAGATGCACTCCCATTTTTATGGTATTTACTGTAAATCACTTCTTGATATCCCACAGCTTGTTCTGTTGATGGTTGGAAGTCTTTTATCCATTGAATGGGTAAGGTGCTTGATCATATTACTGTGTTGAATGAATTGTTGTATTCCAAGCAGTATGAGTTTTTGGTTTTATATAGAAGGTTCTTCACAAAGTCTGGTGCTGGTTGGTTCATCTTAAAGCCCATGCTGTGATTGTTCTAATCATTTCATTTTAGTGGCAAACTTTTAATTGTTTAGTTCCATGAATCTGTGGAACTGTGAAGTATATCCTGAAGGGTTCTGATTAGGGTTCTTTGGAGTATGTTTTCTAGCCCTATATTTTGATCAGAAGCAAGCTCAGCGAATTCTCTACTCTTTTCATATGAAAGGGGATCATGATTAGGCTTCTATGGAGTATGTCTATTGCACACTATTTAGATCACAAGCAAATCCAGTGATTTGCCCAATCATTTATGACAACAAGTCCTACTGCTTCAGTGTGTGGAGCATATGTTATTCCTTTTGGTTCTTCTTACTTCTTGGATGATTTGCAACTCCTTGGACAAAGGCAGAATGGAATTACTAGTGGATGTATTGTTTGATGGAATAAAATCTGGTAATATGTGGATGGAATTTTTTTTTTAATGTCTAAAGCATCTTGCTGATATCTCTACAATTCAGATTTTATATTTTATCATACGGTGCAAGTTCTTAACACGAAGGAGAGGATGTGAACTGTTCTTAATCCATCACTACATTGATTATATTTGAAGGATGTAAGCTACACACATGGGTTTTACTATATCTGTCATAAAGGGTGCTAGATTGATTCACCTTTTTGCATTCGCATGGGAGCAAGTAGTACTATTCATTATTATGTTTCTCTTGTTCCATTTAATGGTAAGCTCGGTCTCATTATCAATTTATGTGTTCATTTTTATATTACTGTGTATGTTGTTCTTTTATTAGCTCTGAAATAATGGAAGTTCTTTTCATATTGCAGCTAGGCGAGACTATTTAGGTAGTGACTTGAGGGATAAACTTGTCAGAAGACATTTATCACCTAGAAGGTACTCACCAGCTAGAAATGCAAGAGGCCGACCAGGCATTCATGGTCAGATACAGCATCTTTATATTTGTGCTTCCTTACCATTATTTTAGTATCATTCCTTTAGTTAGTTATGATGCTGTATGCGAATGGACATGTAACTTTACCATCACATAGGCAACAGTTTTATTGAGATGGGCATGTGTTTACTTATCTGTATGTGCATGACTGCATGTATGTGTGGGTGCACATGTATCCTTGTGCTTGGACTGACACTCACTTGATTTTCCAATTTTTTTTCCCTAACGTTCCATGGAATAAAAATTGCAGATTACAGCCCCTCAAGGTCTTTGGAGGAAAAAAGGTAAATTGATGTGAACTACCCAAGAGATAATCTTTTAATCTTATCTAATTTCCTTTGGCATCATTTTTTGACTGCTTTGTTTTGTTGTTGCACTGAAATTTGATCTACACATGCCATATTAAGTGTCAGTTAAAAGTGAAATTTTGTCTTCTATTTTAAAAAAGAAAGATTGATACTTGGAATTGATTTGGGAAAGGCAAATTAGAGGGAGGGAGGGAAGTATACAGGGGAACTTTATGCCTTTTGTAAGCTAAGGTAAAAAATAGTCCACAAAAAACATAATTGCAACAGAAAAGGCAACAATGTGTACTTTGTCCACAATAAAATTCTCTAATATTTGTCACTAGATGGATATGAAGCTTTAGCATGAAGGGCTGAGTCTGGCTTTTTTTAACTGCTGTTGCTCACTATGAAATTACATAAAATGTGCCCTCCCTCTTGAGGTGGATTGCAATATATTATTTCTATTCCTTATCCACTTATTAATCTAAAATCCATGTATGTATTCATTGTCAATACAGTGACAGAAAACGTAGGAAAAAGCAAGGTGTTGCTGGCCCAAGTGATATTCCTGCAAGTTTGAAAGCCTCTGATAGAATTCGAGATCAATTTAAAGAAGGAAAATTTATTTCCTCTGGTTCTAGGAACACTCTTGAGGATCAGGTTCGGAATTCTGTTTACTCTCTATCATGATATATGGTATGTTGTTTGTCCCTAACATTTTCTGGGCAAATACTGTTTTTGTTGCTGGAGCCATCTGCAGCTAAAGAAATTACAGTTGGATATCAACAAGCTTGAGCAGCAAAAAATTGAACTAGGGGTCAGTTTCATCTTTTGTAGTTGCTGTTGGTCTTTAGTTCCTGGTATTATTGAAAACCATGGTTGCATGATGTATATTTTATAATAGATATCTTTGTATGTTTATGGTTAAGAACTTATCTGCTAGGAGAGGTTTTACTGGAGCCGTCTAATGATGTGGGAACTCAATAATGGACTTCTTATCTGCTATCATGTCAGGAAATGGACATTTTATTATTTAGCATAACAAGAGGCCCCAAGTCCTTAGTTAAAGTTTTAATTAACAGATTTATTTCAATTTGCCTTTTGTGAATCTATGTTGACTCTAATTGTATGCATAATTTCCATAATAGACATATTTTTAGTATTGTTAGAGAGTAATAATAGTAATTAGGTTATATTACGGGCTTAGGTTATGTTATGGGCTTACTTGTAATGCACCACCCAAAGTTAAGGCTAGGAGCTTTATATTACAAGAGCACTAGGGTCAAGTCTTATGTAATTTAGCCGTCTTATTTCTTTCTATAAAATAGTTTTTTCTCCAACTCTCCCTAGCTTCTCTACTTCTCCCCCCCCTTCCCCCCAAACCCTAATTATTTTCTCAGCATGGTATTAAAGCAGTATCATTCGCGTTGAGACCTTGTGAGTTATACCACTCCCAGCAACCTCAAAGAGGTTAAATTGCCAATGTAGAATTTAGGTTTAGTTTTGCTTTTGTTACTATGAGTTATTTGATTTTGTCAAAAAATTAAGAAAGAAAAAATTTAGTTGCCATCCTAGTAGAGGTTTTTAGCATTTTGCGAGTTAAAAAAAAAAAAAGAGCAGAAAAAAAAATGTTCCTGAGTTAGAAGTTGGGTTTCCTTGTTAATGTGGTTTAATTTTTTTTAGTATAAAAAAGAAAAAGAATCGGAAAAAATTTTGAGACAGATGTAGTGTAAAAGTATGAAGGTGTGTGTTGTTGCTTTATGGCAACACAACTGGTGGACGCCGGTGACTCCATATCCATCTTTCTTAAACTGTATGGTGGCTGCTGGTCTTGTTGGCTGTGATCCAGTGGGTAGCTGTGCTGTGGCCAACATCAGCCGGTGGTTCTGGCCAGAAGTCTGGGACTGGTGGCGAGAGAGGCAGCGACAACCTCTCTGTTTAGTCTTGTTTGAGTTTTTGGACAACCTAAGGGAGGGCCAACAGTGGAGGAGTGGCAGAAGTATTGATCCATGGTGACCCAGGGGGAGGAAGTCGGCATTCTGGGTAGCTGGTGGTGAACAGAGGTGACCAGAGCTCTGGCAAGGAGTTGATCCAGATCTGATTCGTGATGTTTTTGTGCAAGGTTGCATTGGATCTTCCCAAGCTGCTTAAGACTCACATCTGCTTGGCTGTGTTTGGTGACGACGAGGAAGCAGATGTGAATTGGAAGAGTGATTTTAATAGAGATGGTGGTGAGCCAAGTGAGTCAAAGCTGAGTTAGCAAGTTGATTTTGGGAAGGTTTCATCACTGTCTAATGAGATATTTCTGTTCTGGTTGTCTGGGTGGCAGAATTTGGTGTGATTTTCCAGATTAATTTCTGTTGGTTTTGTGTGCAACTTGGCTGATATTCTGGACTGCACTGGTCTGTACCTCGTTTTAATATTTATTGGTGATTTGATCTGTTGGTTGTACAAGTTTTCTAAGCTTGCCAAATGCCAAGCTTGATTTGGTACTGTGAACTCATTTTTTGGTGGAATTTGAACTGTTGGAGGTAGTTTTGGTGGCTTTTCTGCACAATTGGGCAAATTTGGTACTGTCTGTGTCTGGGTAATTCTGTTTTTAGTATATTTGTGGTGTGCCTACCCTTATCAGAATTGGGTTTGTGATTTCTGGGCTGTTTGGCAGTTTTTGATGCAATTTCCATGGTGTTTGGCTGTTCTATGTTGGTTATGTCATGGATTTTATGGACTTGTTTGGCAGTTTTTGTTGCAATTTTCATGGTGTTCGGTTGTTCTGTTTTGGGTATGCCATGGCTGTTTGACATGGAGAGTTTTGTGTGATATTTGGCTTCTGGTATTGTGTTTTTTGTTTTTCTAGTGGTTTGATGAGCTGCTATGAGTAGTAGCTTTTCCAGTAACATTCTGATGGCAATAGTTTCAGTGTTGGAAAGGTGTTGAGTGTAGCTCGGGTCTTGTAATTTTATTGTGGGCAAGATTGTGTTGTTGGAGTGCATTATGGTATTGCACGTTTGACAATTTTAATTTTGGTGTCTTTGGATGGAGCACTATATGGCAACTTGTGATTTTTGGTGTCTTCATGTGATTTGGAGGACTGTTTGGCAAATTTTGGTGCCTTCATGTGATATGGAGTGCAACCACAGTTAAGGGTAGGAGCTCTATATAAAAAGAGCATTAGGTTTAAGTTTTATAATTCAATCGTCCTATTTCATTCTATAATATAGTAGAGTGGTCTCCCCAACTCTCCCTAACTTCTCTACTTCTTCTCCCTCCTAAAATCCTAATTATTTTGTCAACAAGTATCTTTTGTTGGTTTTTTGGAAATTGGAACTAATTTTTGTAGTTTTTTTTTCCCTAACACTTGGCCAGCTTTTTTTTTTTTTTGGGGTTGGGGGGGGGGGGGGGGAGGGGCTGTTTTATGGGGGGAAAAGCATTTCCATTGGACCCGATGTATTGCATGGTCTTGTAATTGAGGAAG
>JANHAO010019618.1:0-13150 GCA_026873985.1 Saraca asoca
AATAAAAAATAACTGTTTAAAATAAAATTAAAATAATTTTTTATTAAAATAATAATTTTTTCAAAAATAAAAAAATAAAATAAAAATAACTGAGGAACTAAATTAAAGAATTAAAAAATTTGTTGGGACTAAATTATAATTTTTAAAAGGCTTTATTGAAGTAGGTGGAGAATTAATGGAGTTAAAATGAAATTTTTTTTTATTTTCTATTTTACTATGCACTTTCTACCAGTTTTCCGCCCATTTTGAGAGGAAAAAAAAAATCAATGGATCCATCAATTTTTTTTCACCCATTTTTCATTCTTCTTCCTTTTTTCTTCCTAGTCAAGCAGAAAAAAATATCTCAAAAAAACATATATAACAGAATTTTTCATTTCTTTCCCTCCATTTTCCTTTCACCAAAGCAGCGGCTGAGTATTCACGGAAGAACCTACCCTTTCTTTTTATAAATTTCTGTATATATTGGCTACATTGAGTGCCAACTAGATGTAGTCTCACCTATTGTCACATGTTCAACAATTTTTAGTTTGAATATGTAATAAAATATGATTGGAGACAGTTTTGGTCCAAATTGGATCAATGTAGTATATTAAAAATATTTTAATTTAATTATAATTTTTATTTTCTTAATATATAAGTTAATTGTATTTAATTTTTTTAAATATAAAATTTTATTTTGATCCATCTATCATACAAACTAGATCACATTTAATTCTATTAATAACTTTAGTTAAATTAAAGAACAAAAATTAACATGCAAAATTCTAATAAGATTTCAAGTTGATAATTATTAAAAAAAAATTATCAATCAAGTTTGATGACTAATTTTAAAATAATAAAATCTTTAAGAAATTATAAATAAAAAAATTAACAATTTAAAAGTTAAATTAGTATGAAGTATAATTTATCTTCAAAATTCAAATATAAGTGTCGGGAACAAACATCTTAAGATTACTTAAGTTCGTTTTGCAATGGAATTACTATCATGGATGAACTAAAAATTTGAATAGAATGCGTATAGGATGTCATGCAGATGCATACGTATATCACGTGACATCTACTGGTGGACAGAATGCCGACTGTTGTACGGACAAATTGCTGTCATCTGAGATGGCCTTTGTGTCTCTAATTCCACTCTGACCAGTATCCGATTTTTTACCCCAAAGTACACAATAAAGGCCCACGATGATGAGGAATGCCCCCACTAAGCTGCACACACATTAAGCCCACCATTTGTTAGTACAAGATAAGCCATCAGACAAAATACGAATTATTAGAGTTATGTTTAAAAGATTATGTAAATTTTTATATAATGTGTAATAAATATAAAAAAATTTATAATTTCATTATTTAAAGTTATATTAATTTTTTTAATAAAATATCTCATTTTAACATAAAAGATAACTTATAATTATCCGAATTTATTAAGTAGACATTAAAGTATGACCTAACAAACTGTCTATATAATTTTGTTTTTGTTTCGGATCAATAAAATTGCACATTATATATAGGGATATAGGTTAAAAATGAAGTTCACAGTATACCTTCCCGTCCTTTTGCTATTTTCAACTTGGAGCTTTGGGATATAGTGTTGCGTAGTACTTGGCAGGTCTATCCTGAGTGTCCTTTGGTTTTGTCTTTTTGTGTTTCGGGCTTTTGCGCCATCTCTTACAAATAAATATATTAGATTTTATTATTTGCTAATCTTTCAGCAGCTACTTAGAAATTTTGCAATTTTCTTTTTTGAATTTTGATATAAAATTTATAATTTTAGAAGTAATTTAAGGAAAATTATAAATTTATTGAAAAAAATCATATCATGAAACTTTATGTAAAAGTTACACAAATAAAAATATACGTTGATAAATTTTTTCAAGAATAAATTCTTTTTTTATCCTTGTGAAATATTTTTTATTAATTTTATCTTTGTATAATATTTTTTATCATATTTTTGGGAAGAATAAAATTGAATAAATTTATATTTTATAGAAATAAAATTGATAAAAAAAATATATCACATAAATGAAAGTAAAAAAAAAAAGAATTTTATACAAATTAAAAAGAGATTTCCCCTTTTTTTTTTTCCAAATATGCAGAAGCATATCCAATATTTTATACATACCTGCCCAAGTGAAGTTGCTCTGCAAAAGCAATGGCCGAGAATATAGCGACAAATACTAGGGTGAGTGGAACAAACATTGCAGCAAAAACTGGGCCTTTGACACTTATACACCATGTTTGCAGAAAGTACACTATGGCTGAATTCACCACTCCCTAATCATCAAGATAAATTAGTCAATTAACTAACTACGTAAGTTCAACATTATTTTCAAAAAATTTAAAAAGTAACTGACGCAATAGACGATAGTTAAGAGTTGAACATTCCACTGCAGCTTCCATAAGCTCAAATTTCTTGCAAAGAATGGGGCAAGACTAAATGATTGCAACGTTGCAAATAAGCAAATCAGAACATTGAGAGACAATGGCGTTGGATAGACTTTAGTCACCACAGCCTGAAGGTCAAACATAATAAAGTTAGTAAATATAAACACATATACTCTTTCATCCACATCAAATTCACTTTCACTCACAGATAAAAGAGACTCATATGTTTTATAAGTGAATGTAAATTGGATGTGAATTTAACATAACTTTTATGTATATTTGTTAGACATGAACCTGCAGAATGAGCCATGAACTCCAAGCAATGTGACTTAAAATTATAAGAAGAGAACCCTTGATCCAGTTTTCTGTGTGATATTGTTTAAACTCATTGGTATGAATATTTATGAGAGGCTTTTCAAGGAATGGTTTGTGTAAAAATGGCCCTTTCCAAAAGGTAAATATAAGGGCTCCACCTATGCAAATCACAGTACCAACAACCTTGGCTTGGCCTCTACCATTTCCAATCTTCACTTGCTCCATCCTTAGTATAACGGCAGTGAGAAAGGTCAAACTAGGCACAACATTGGTCAAGGCACTAGCAACTGTTGGAGACACATAGTGAAGACCCGCAAAGAAAACATTTAAATGGATTGTCGTTCCAAGTGATGATAGCACAAAGATCTTTAGCATCACTGACACCGATAGTGGGCGCAATTCTTTCCTGCTAATTAATTAACTTCGATGAGCAACAATAAGAAGAGAACCATACTTATAAATTATATTATAGTTACAGTAATCAATAAAATTATAAATAAATATAAAAAAAATATAACTCGTTGCGAATCAAAATTATAGTTGGGAGTGAACTAGAATAACAACATATTGTAATCATAAACCATAACTTAAAATCATATAAAATAAAAGAGCAGCAGATTAGTTACGCACCGTTCGAATAGATAAGCAAAAGGAGCAAACAAAAACATGGCGATGAGATGGCGATAAGCAACAAGAACGAGTTGATTGAGGCCACTCTGCAACCCTAATTTTATTATGATATTTGATCCTCCATATAGTAATTGTATTACTATCATTGCTATATATGGTCTCCAGCTTTCCATTCTTCACTATGTATACAATCTCTGCACTTTCTTGCTTCCTCTTGAAGGTATTTAAGTATATGGGTAACTAACAAAGTTCACTCGCTTTGGATTTAATATGAACCAGTGCTAGCTGGCTCGTTTATATATGTTCCAACATTTCCAAGTGGAATATCATATTCCCAGATACCCACCTCATAATGGAGAATATAATACTATCAATTTCTAAAGAACCACAACAAGACAGCACCAAAGTCCAAACTGTTATAAAAGGCTACTTGCAGAGAGAGAACGCGAGACAAATTTCTAAATGTGAAATAGCTGGATCATGCACTCTCGTTAAAATATCATTTAAATATTTATAACCAGTGTAAATTATACTCCGTGATTCCATAAAGTTTTTGACTCACTAATGGTATGAAGTTCGTCATAGATTCAAATTTATAAGACCACCCCCTCTATGTTTTACCCAATGCCGTGAAAATCTGTCCTAACTGGACCACCCTATCAAATCGATTTTGGTTTTCAAAATTTGGTCGATCGAGTTAAAAAAAAAATTGTTTGTTTGCTTTACACTTATTTTTTTTAACTGGGTTGGTCAAACAAGCAAGTCACCCTAAGCTAACAAAAAATAAATTAACATTTAACTCATGAATCTAAAATCTCAAATTTGCTAATCTCTTTAACTTTTGAGCTATGTAAACAAAATTTGAGATTTTTTTATGAAAGTTTAATATAAACGCCATAGAAATTATGACTTTTTATGTAAAATCTTGTAACTTTTTTCGCAAAAAGTTGAATGTATGTATAGATCTAACATGTAACAAATATACAAAAAATCATAATTCTTTTATTCAATAAAAATGTTTTCAATATTTTTTTTATTTCTATATAAAAATTATAATTTTTAATAAAAAAATTGTGAATAATACAAAAATTTTTCACAAAACTTGTAAGAATATATATTGGTACAATTTTTTTATATAGTGCGTACAATAACATAATCTTATTATAGCGTATTTACATTTTTTGACAATGATATTTTCAGTTGAAGTGAACATACCTTTGTTTCATTTGGGGTGAAAAGTATGTTGAATCATTTAGTTGAAAATATTGCATGGCTTGGCTTCATGAAATCACTTGGTTTCAACAGGTTACTTGGTGTCTATGTAAACGCTTGAATTCTACAAAGTCAATTCAACAAAATCATTCTTGGGTTGGCTTGACAATCTGAATCAACATGACAAGACTTTTAGTAAAGCAAACAGTTTCTAATCAATTATGCAACAAGAAGGCCATGTTCCCATGGTAGTTTTTAGAAGTTTTTCTTTTTGCTTATCAAAAGGGCACACAGACCACGTTAAGGTGGTTTTTAGAAGTTATTTTGGTTATCTATCTTGGTGAAACGTGTAAGCCTATATGTTGTGTTTAAGTGACTTCAAGATAATTATGTCTAATCAAATTGTTCATGACGGTTTAAACAAAATGAGATTTAGCCTTTAAGATCTTAACATCTCAATACATTCAGACAAAAACATACTCTGTATCCTTAGCACTTTGCTAATTAATATAGTTGTAGAAGTAGGATTTTAGTCATTCTTTTGTGGAACCCCAACACCCTCTTGTTGTTATCTTAGGATTGTTAAGACACTTTTTCCCTCGTGAAAACCTCAGCACATCTCGTGCATGTTTATTGTGCATTTTCATTGTAAATTAATTATCTGCTCTGCAGATATTTTACTTTAATTCCAGCTTTATTTCTCACTTTGAAAATTAAGAAAAACAATTGCTTTTTTATTGTGTGTGAATCAATTTTCTTTACGTCAAATTCACTTTGATCAATTTTTGATGGAAACAAATCCTCCTTTCCATGCAGGAATTGTAATTTCCATGAAATTGTCAAAAATCTAATAATTTTTAGGAAAATAATTTGAATTCCAGGGAAAGCAATTGTCCATTTATTGTGTGTGAATCCCTTTTCCTTATATTAAATTCACTTTAAGCAATTTTCAACATAAACAAATCCTTCACTCGACGTAGGAATTGTAATTTCTATGAAATTGTCGAAACTCTAACAATTTTTAATGGAAACAAACCCTTAATTTTTTTTTACCATTTTTATCGATCAACAGCTCATATTCATACAAAAAATTAGATAATATTTAACCCATTTATAAATTTTATATCTTTTATTTATAACACAATTAATTTTTATTATAAGTTTAATCAATTGAACCAATAGAACTGTGACTTGATGACTTTTCTCATTTATTATCCAGTTTGATTTTTTAAACACTAATTTTTCCCAATTTCCAAAATGCACTTAACTTCAACCTTTATTAGAGTTCATGTTTTAACTATTTATTTGGCAATTTAACCAAATTAACTCTCTTTCTCTTACTTTTTTTTTAATCATCCATCTTACATAGAAAATTTCAAACTAACCATGTGTACTTCGGTCCTCCCTTCACCCAACCTTTTCACAAATATCTATACTATCATATAAAACTCTTCCACTTGAATAGAAGACCAGGATAGGTGACAAGATCTGATGAAAAATTTTTCTAGCTAAAACAAAAATTTGGCTGCCTATTTTCCTAAAAAAAATCTTTAAGATCTCTATCTAATTTGCATCCTCATTGGCTGGATAGTAGGTGTGACTAATTTAATGCTTAGGAATTTTTTTAATTGTTATAAGGGTTGATTTTGTTAGAGATTTGAGCCCTCCATATATTCCAGTGTTTGCTCTTAATCTCATTTCCCATTCCCTTCTATCCTGTGATAGCTAGCTGTAAGTTGATTTTGTTGGAGACTTAAGCCCTACCAATGAGTCATGAAAGATTAAACTACAAATAAGTCATTTGTGGGCAACATGTAACTACAACAACTAATAGCCTGGAGTTAGTATTGTTGGATAAGAAGGTTCATATTTCTTATTATTGTAGTTGTGTTATTTTGTTATGCAAACAGAGTATGAACTCATTAGCATCATGCACTACATTTTTCTGTATATATAATCACTGCAATTTGTATGGTTTGTTCTTTTTATGTTGATGATTGGAGATTCATGCAATAAAAATTTGGCTCCTTGAGTCATTGGTTGAGCCTCCATCCTTGGTTCTTCAGATGTGTTGTCCATGCATTTGTACATCAGCATTACAAAATAAAGGTGTGATTTTCAATGAGAAAATTTATGGAAAATTAAAAAAAACTGGTCAAAAATTTAATTTTCTAAAGAATTTTGGACACCAGAAAAATTATCATCAAAAATTATTTTCTAATAGATTTTTCGTCAAAAAAATTTTTAACGGATTTTTTATTCACTAGATTTAAAATTTTTTATTTCATTTATTGAAAAAATCTATCAAGAAAAAAATTCAAAACTTTTTGGAAAAAATCTATTGAAATAAAAAATTGTAATTTTTTTAAAAAAATTTGTTGAAAATGTTTCCAAATAAAAAAATTTCAAATTTTTTGTTGAAAATAAAAAAATTATTTTTTAGAACCTGGTACTTGATAAACAAATATTACATTTAATAAATATTTCCAAATACACCATAATTTACATACATATTTTTTTTCATAACTTACTTTTCTATCAAAAAGTCTATCGAAAATTGTACTCAAAAATTTTAAAATTGTGTGCCAAATTTCCAACGAATTTTTTGGTTGGAAATTAATGTTTGATGGATTTTTAAAAATTTTGTCAATGGATTTTTTATGGAATATTATTTAGTCTGAAAACTTTTGTAATAGTGCAAAATGTAGTTATCTTTCTATATTGCATAGATGTAAGCGGCTTTAGCTATGTAAGTTTGATGATAGATGTGTGTTTTTCAAATGGTTTATTTTGTAGAACAATCTTATTTATATGTGTGATTTTTCCATAAACTAAAAGATGTATAGTTCTGATTATTTTCTCATTGTTCATTCCAATCAATGGCAAAAAGAGTAGAATCACAAGAAATTTCTTGATGAGTGTTTTAGACAAATTTTGTTAAGTTTACCTATTAAGTCTCTCACCTATTTCAAAAGTATCTCTAAAACATGGTGTACATGGATTAAAGATAGCAATTTTATCATAGAGCATATGTAAAATAAATATAAAAAGATGCATTTGTTACTCCTCAAAGATGAGTTAGGCCAAAGACCTGTTAACAATATGGGCGGAAATGGACTAAGCAACCTAGCCTACTTTTAGTCTAACTCAGCCTAGTCCATTTATCTAAACAACACATGCCAAGGTTAATAAATAGACCAGGCCTATCTTCTTTAGGCTTGACTCGTAGACCTATCAAACTAACATATTTAATAATTAATATATTTTTATATATAATATATACATATATAATATAAATAATATTTTAATATATGCAATTATATATATAGGCCTAATTAGGCTGAGACCCTATTTTAGGGCTTAGAGGCCTTGGCTTATTGACTTATTTAAAAATTTATTTATGTAAGTAGGTTTTTAAATAACCTAAGAAGCCAGAGTATGCTTCTTCAATAGGTTAGTCTAAACTCAAATTTTAGCCTTATATATGCTAACAGGCAAACTTAAGCTAATACTTTATAAAGTAGATCTAGCCTATTTAAGATAAAGCTTAGCCCAGTCTAGTCTATTTCCATCCCTAATTGGCAATAGTGTATTCATTTTAAATGTTGAGGGACAAAGACTTGAAACAATAACAACTTTTGAATTTATGAAATATAGTATATAAAATGAGTTTGTTGGTTCATGTGATGGTTTCATCTTGGTCAAATCAAGGTTTTCTAATTCATGAGGTTGTTCTTAACTTGTGGAACCCCATAATTAGGAAAGCTAAGAAGATATTGAGCAATAAGAAGTAGGTGCACTCATATGGAGCTTTAATGGCATTCGATTTCAATGTAGTATCATATAAGTACCAGATCATACTAATTTACAAATATATATATATATATATATAAACACTCCAAGATGTGATGGTTAACTATTTAAGAAGTGGCAAAAAAGTCTTTTAATGAATATGAATTTAGCTATCTTCAATCTAACTATATTCAACAAGTATATATTGGTTTGAATGGTTGTATATATTAGTTAGCCTACAAGTTAGTTAATGGAAGCTATATTGCTAATTGGGTTTGGATTTTTTACATTATTCAGATAGTTTTTAGGGAGATTGTTATTCCAGAAATCAATTATGATTGGGACATTATAATACTAGCATGTCATTACAAAATTGGAATGGGTTGATATTCTAAGTTCAATCACGTAGACTCTACTTGCAAGGTTTGGTTGCTAAAAGATAATAATTCTGATGGAACATGGGTAAAGATTGCCAATATTCATCAATTATTAGGCACTAGGATACCAAGGATTTTCTAGTATGATGCCATTTTATATTCAAGGTGTTTAATGGATTTTTGAGATAATGTCGTAGACAAGAATTATTATTAAAAAGATAAAAAAGAAAGGAAAAGAATAGAAAATAATGGTTGATCATATGTAAACCCAACTCCACATGTCAAAATACTACAAGTGAGTTAGTCAAGGTACCTATCTTTTTATTATAATAATTATAATACCTTTAAATGGATAAGTCATTTAGGATAGTATATTAAGGTGCACGGGTACATATGTCAAATTTAGGAACTGTTTCCGACCAAACCAAATCGGTCGATCGCTTCTACAGAACTAGTCAACTGACATGAGTAGTTAACTAGTTACTTAAGAATTGGTTGATTGGATGTCTCCAATATAGTATTTAATTTGAGTAGCTCCAAAGGGTAAATCACAATCCTAATTTCAGTATAAAAAAACTCTAGGAGTGAAAAACACAATTGAGATGGGTTTGATTCGTGCATTCTGATTAAGGTTCAAATCTAAAGCAAATTACTCAACCTAAAATTGAATTTCCCTTGATTTTTATGTTCTTGTAATAACTACTCTATGTGTGTGGGTTTTTTTTTTTTGGCAAGGTTTCTAAGTGTATTTTGGTTAGATCCTGATATTGAGTAAGGAAGTTATCTAGTTTGGGTATTAGGGAGAACACTTTCCTCCTCAGATGAGTGGAAATTTTTGCTTCTGATTAGACTTGTTTTTCTATAAAAATGTATATAATAGTATGATTTGCAAATTAACCCAAAAATATGTTATTAGTTATAAATTTTGGAATGTATAAAATTGATAGGTACTTATAGGCCTTTATTTTAAGTTGTGTTTTGTTAAATAGTTAATAGAGTAGTAAATTAGACTATCTTTAATAAGGATTTCTGTTAATTGTAAAATTTGATTTAGTGAACCCAAATCTTAGTCAACCTAAACAGTTCTCCAACACCTTAGACTGCAAGCTGATAACACAAGTTTTAACAAGAAAGAAAAAGTGAGAAAAAGGAAAAGTAATGGGCACAGAAGATTTTTATCGTGGTTCGGCTAAAGCCAGTATGGCCCCTACGTCCACAATGGATTGTATTTTCTATTATATGGTGGTTTCTCTATGTAGCTTAACAGAGTTATAATATCAGTGCTCTCTCACTATTTTAGTAGAGTGTTTGCATACAATTTCTTACTTACTTGTTACAATGAGCCTCTCTCCCCATTTATAGAAGTAGAGAAGGTTACAAGTGTAATTTGACAAATTACAAAATGATTATTTCCACTGCGTTGGACAATAAATACTAAGCGTCAAGTAATAAATGCTGGGCAAATCATTGTCGGACTATTGGGGGCTGACCTATCTATTGGGAATACGTGCCTCTGGCTGTTTACTAGACTTCTGTCCCTATGCCTAGCTCATTAGCTTAGCAACCTGAGCTTGCGCTAGGCAAACCACTAGCCATACAGATTGGTCTTGTTACTGGATTCATCCAAAGTGAGTCTATTGAAAGATGGCTAGGATGCTATGCTTCATTTAATGAGTTGGGGTCCCCCCTAACGAGTTGGCTTCTCATTTGGACCTTATCTTGCGTCCTTAACAAGTTAGAGTTAATCTTCAATGAGCTAGAATTCTCATCTTAGTCTCGTCTCGCATTCCGGGTTTACAACTAGCAAGCTGGTACCCCTACTGAACGACTTTGACTTTTGGATAATCTGGGCCTCTTCTGGCTAGACTTATCTTTTGTTGGGCCCTTCCCAGCCCAATTGACATTGTCCAAAAAAATAATCACAACATAAGCCCCTAACTCTCAGTTTGCTTTACAGACTGGAAGTTGTAGTTTGCTGGTGAAGTCCTTATTTGTAGTCTGCAATGTGGTCAAGTCTTTGCCTTTGGTTTGTCGTGTTGTCATTTCAAGCTTTAATCTTTCACTTCATCTGCACCAGGCCATACCTCCTACTATGCATGTTTTATAGCCTTTGGCGTGGCTGTCTTGTTTCCCTTTAAACTATTCAAGGAAGAATAGTCGAATATCTTTTAAACTCTTCTGTGAGGCCGAACTAGTCTATATAAGGTGTGAGAAGCCTCCTTCCTTGCTTCAAAGAATAACCAGATCGGTACATTGACTGAGCGCCCCATATCCCTAAAGTTTTGGCCTTCAGCAAAATGCTCTGGGGTGTGTATAGTTTGCTGCATGAGATTGCAAGGCTTGAATGGCCTACTGCATGTGGTTCCCATGGTGAACTCCTCTTTAAGGATTTTGGGAATTTTTTTATAACCTCTTCATGGCACTAACAAGTTTAGCTCCTCCTTTTTTACTCTTTTGTTCTCTAGAGAGCTAACCGTTCAGTTTCTTCAAGCGCCTGTGAGTTGCAAGGCTGAGGGAAGAGCTTTTAGCTTAGGAGGAGGATAGGAAATAGGAGCTAAAATGATTAGGCTTGCAATTTGACCCTATGGCTTATTAGAATTTAGGCCTTCCAGTTGTGTTCCTTTGTCTCCTTGCACAGTGGTGTTGGGCTTCTCCAGGCCTTCGAGTAGCTTGATGAAGCTGAAAGATGTTTTCCTTGCTCAGAAGGATGAGGGCAAATTGGAGATGCCACTCTGCTTGCCCCAAATGCTATTTCTCCCACTCCAAGCACCTCGAGGATGCTCAGGTTGGACAATTTGCTAGCTTGAGTGGAAGTTGAGGAAGGGTTGGAGAAGCTTGGCCTACTCATGGATCTCACGATTTGTTGGGATTCAGCTCTTCCCCAGTTAACTATAGGCTTGCTTTGACTTGTATCCTTAAACATTTATGTAAATTCACCTTGTTGAAAGAGGTTCTATAATGAAGTTTTGCATTTTATTTCTTGTTTTTCTCTAGTATGTCACATTAACGATTTAGTAAGTCACAACTAGCAACACGAATAAGTCCCTGCAAATCATAACTTGTAATCGTTAGATAAAATGAGTGCTCGCTTAGTCAATTACCTTGGATAACATTAATTGAATTAATATGAATGGAATTCAGTGAATAAATCATGACTTAAAAGGATATTTGCCATGTTAAATGATCAATCAGTTATATTAGCCCATCTTAGTTGGTAATGAATTCAAGCACCGAAGTGCCTTTGTTGGCCAAAAGTCAGTGCACTGGAGTGCTTGAGCGCCTTCGTTGATGTGGGATTGAGTGCCCAGGTAGGTCACATAGGTGCACTTTAGTCTACGTAAGAGTTTGGCACTTGAGGCACTTCTTAGAGCAACCTGGACAAGAGTTTGGTGCGTAAAGCACTTCTTGAATTCGGGGTCTCAGTATTGTCTGCATAAGAGTTTGGTGCCGAAGGCACTTCTTGGATGCGGCCTTTGTAAGAGTTTGGTACATAAAGCACTTCTTGGATGCGGGGTCTTGGTATTGTCCGTGCAAGAGTTTAGTGCCAAAGGCACTTCTTAGACGCGGCTTGTGTAAGAGTTTGGTGCATAAAATACTTCTTGGACGCGGGACATGGGGTCTTGATATTGTCCACACAAGAGTTTAGTGTATAAATCACTTCTTGGACATGGGGTCTTTGTATTATCCACATAAGAGTTTAGTGCCAAAGGCACTTCTTGGACATGGCCCACACAAGAGTCTGGTGTGTAAAGCACTTCTTGGATGTAGGGTCTTGGTATTATCCACACAAGAGTTTGGGGCTGAAAGCACTTCTTGGATACAGCCTGTGTAAAAGTTTGGTGTGTAAAGCACTTCTTGGATATAGGGTCTTAGTATTGTCCATGCAAGAGTTTAGTGCTAAAGGTACTTCTTAAATGCAGCCTGTGCAAGAGTTTGGTGTATAAAGCACTTCTTGGATACAGGCTCTTAGTATTATCCACACAAGAGGTTAGTATTGAAGGCACTCTTTGGACATGGCCCACGTAAGAGTTTGGTGCATAAAACACTTCTTGGACATGGGACGTGAGGTCTCGATATTGTCCACACAAGAGTTTGTTACTGAAGCCACTTCTTAGACGTGGGGTGAGTTGGGAGTTATGGTCCATCACTTGTGATCTACAATCCTGGGGGTCATTTGACATGCTTCCGCTCACTTTGTCTGTGACTATTTGATTTCTGCCACTAGCCTGTCATAATTACTCATGCCTTTGGTAGTCATGCATGCCATACTCTTACCAACCTGTTACTGGCATTCGCTGAACTATCAAATCATGGGTAGTTGATAGGTTCCTAATAATACAATATTTGAAACATCTAATTGCCCACATACTTATCAATTTAAGAGCCAAATTGTCATGTTTCCAGCTGTGTTAGTATGGATTTGTGAATTCTTGTCAATT
>JANHAO010019619.1:0-13147 GCA_026873985.1 Saraca asoca
TTTCCATCCAACCAATCAACAAAAAATTATCTTCCATTCCTTCCATCTTCCTTTCCTTTCCCTTCCTTTCCTTTCCTTTCCTTTCTCTTCCTTTCCCCTCCAGCATCCAAGCAGAGTGTAAAAGTATAGAAAATAGAACTTACCAAGGAGTTAGGTAAGTAATTTCTCATATTTTATGGAAAGTTAAACTTCTTAGGAAATACAATTTCCCTCATCTTTTGAGTTAATGATCAACCAAACAATCTAAATATTTTTTATTTCTTAGAAAATTGTACTTTCTATTGAACTTTCCGCAACCAAATGACATGTAAGTGTTTACTCTAATGCATATATTTGCCAACCTTTAGTTATTGATATTCCATCACATGCAATTGTAGACTTAAATGTATAAAATTAATTGCAATTAGAAATTTTTCTTAAACAAATAAGCATGTCGTATTAAAAAATATTTGCAAAATTTATATATACATATTACTACTATGAAAAATAAAAAAAATAATTAAAAGCAATATTAGAGACATTGTAAAAAATATTTAACATAAAGCATTATTAAAAATAATTAACTAAAGGTATTATAACATATATAAAAATAAAATATTAAAAAAAGTAAAGGATTATAAAAGAAGTGTCTTTACCTTTGCAGTTTGAAAATAGAAATGTATTTCTTGTTAAAAAAAAGACAATACTTGTTATACGTGAAAATCGACTCATTCTAAATGAGCCCGCTAGTAGTCCGAGAGCGGCAAAAGGATCAGCTTGAGAATATCTAGTTTGCCTCACCATCAGGTCGCATCGTGAAGCAACCTTGCTAACTCGAGCCCAAACACGGTAGAGCGAGCTCGACCTCTCCACTCCAAGGACGAGCACATCTATAGGCTGAACAACCTAGTTAATGAAGTGCAACTAAGCGACATGAAGCTCGCTAGATAGAAGACAAAGTTAAGTCACGCCCAACGACTACTTGGAACCTGCCTGCAGAAGATAATCTGCAGTAGTCGAAAAAGGAGATTTAGCCTGTATATTCTGTCTTGTATATTAAATGTTAATATAACATATTTACTACGCATAAAATGACCATTGCAACCTTTTCTCCTCTACAAATATGAGGGAGAAGCCCTCCTTGCAGGAGGAGGCCATAATTCATACTAAAACTTTGCTAAAACGGAGATCAAATGCTGTAACTTTATAGAAACACTACCACAATAATACATTACTGTGGACGTAGGGTCTGGTAATACCCAGATTTGGCTAAACCACGTTAAATGCTATGTTTTTCTACTGCTCTTCCATTCTTCTTTGTTTATTTTATTATTTTTCTGTGCTTGAACCAGATAAAGGTCAAAGATCCCATAAGAATCCCCCCGTTGGCCGGAGTTTGGACCATTACCACAATCTGATGTCAACATTTTAGCACCATTTGTGGGGATCTCGCTTGTTCTGGTTTGTTTCCCGCTGCAATGGCCAAGGGAAGAGCCGCCAAAGCCTTAAATGTGCAACCCCATCCTACGAATGGTCATGTCTTGACAATGGACTCGTCTATTGCTCTTATTATTAGAGCAAATACTGGTGTCCTTCTAGCCAGCTCAATACAACCAGTTCCCGCTGCTAACGGCACTAATGGACCACAAACCTGACTTTAGCATCAGGAGAAGCTTAAACACATGATGGCAGAGCTGGCTAAGATAGTTATAATGTTAGTGCAAGCACAAGCTCATAATGTGTTAATGCGGGCTGATACCATCGTACTTGAAGTTGAACATTCTGATGAAGCTAATCAGGAGCAAGCTTCGCATTGCCATTTACATAACCGGAACAGTGAACCAAGCCATCAAGTCTCTAGCCAATGACTGGGGGCTTGGATGTTTTGGTAGAAGATCTCCTTCAAAGAGTCAAGTATTTGGAGGAGAGCCCTCAGGCTGGAAATGACCAGAGTTGCTTTGGGGAGCGCACTCCTTTCTCCAGGGAAATCTTGAAGGAACCCCTTCCGTACAAGCTCAAAGTTCCAACCATCCCGCTGTATGACAGAGATAGCAACTCGCACAATCATTTGGACCTATTCAACATCTAGATAGATCTACAAGCTTGTAACCCCTTAGTCAGGTGTCGCGTGTTCCCTGCCACTTTGGGTGAAATTCCTTAAGTATGGTTCAGAAACCTCCTAGCTTGCAGCATTAGTAACTGGAAAGAATGCCAAGAAAAATTTGTTGATCAGTACCGAGCGCTGAAGAAATAGCTTGCACCCTCATGTCACCTCGCTATGGTCTTCCAGGGTAAACACAAAATGCTGAAAGACTATATCGCCTGCTTCAGGTGTGAGGTCAACAATGTCGAGAAGCCCACGGATGAGGCTATCCTGACTGCTGTCTCAGCGGGACTCCGCAGAGATGGAAAGCTATTCAAGAGTTTGTACAAGTCCCTAGTTGGCAACTTGGGTGAATTCTATGAGCGAGCCACTAAGCAAATTAGATGGGAAGAGACTTTCGATCCACAGAAAACCAAAACGAGTAGCTTAACTCAGAGCAAGAAGAGGAGTAACCATAGGAAAGGGAATGACGGCCTCAAATGTTAGCTCACTAAGAAGAGCAAAGATGAATAATCCCCGTTCTCGGGTTGTCACAGCACCTACAACATCTTGTTAGACACTCAGGACAAGATCTTTGCAATGGAAAGGGACAAAGAGGATTTTAGAAAGCCTCTACCCTTGAAGACTCCCAGCAAGTCCAAACTCAATCGAGGAAAGTTTTGTACGTACCATAATAAATTTAGGTAAGTCACCTCAGAGTGTTGGGCACTGAGAGACATTATTGAAGATCTTATCAAAAGATGTTGTTTACATGACTACGTTGTGTAACCTTCTAGGCAATAGCTTAGACCATCTCGATGGGACCCTGAACAAGAGTGATCTCCTACTATTAGGGCGATCTTTTGAACTTTTGTACTCTTTTGAAAATTATGTAAACATTTTTGAATGTGACTATTGATTTTTAATTTTTCTTTGAACAGGTGATCCGCCTAACTGGCACCTTTTTATTTAGGCACAAGATTGCCCAAACCATAAGATCGATCACCTTTTTATTTAGGCACAAGATCGCCCTGACCATAAAATCAGTCACCTCTTTATTTGGACACGAGATCTGCTCGACCACAAGATCGATCACCTCTTTATTTGGGCATAAGATCGCCCCGACCACAAGATCAGTCACTTCTTTATTTGGGCACAAGATTATCCCGACCATAAGATCAGCTATCTTTATTAATTTCATAACTCTCATGCAAACTCACTCATGTCATAGCTTTTATACGAACCTATCTATTTGAGCACGAGATCGCTTATTTATTAATTTTATAACTCTCATGCGAACTCACTCATGTCACAGCTTTCATGCGAACCTATCTATTTGGCCATGAGATTGGCCCAAGCACGAGATCGCTCATTTATTAATTTCGTAGCTCTCATGCGAACTCAATCATGTCACAGCTTTCATGCAAACTCATCGTATTATTTATCATGCCCATACTAACTTGTCTATTTATTTGGCCACAGAATTGGCCCGAAAACGAGATCGCTCTAGCACGTAACTTATGCTATCTTCTGATTATGCGTAGGTTGCACAGATTGTTCAAACCAAAAATGTTTATATAAGAAACAAAGACAACAAACAGAAATTACAGAAAAAAGCTAAAGCTTTATTCATTGAAAGACCTCGACGAGGCAGATATGCATAAGAAAGCCCTAAATATAGGCTAATCAAAAAACAAAAGGGAAAACCTATGACTAAGAAGAGGGACATGCCATGGTGGGCTGTACTCTGGCTGACTGGAGCCTGTGCACCACTGAGGTCCTGAACTTTCTTCTTTCAGTGCACAATCAGTGGCAGCACTGTAACTCCTTATACCTCTAGCCCTCTGCTTTTGATGAAGGAAGCAAATCAGAACGCACTAGGAGCTTGGCCGACTGAAAAATTACCTCACAACGGAGCCGAGATAACATAATCTGAGATCCATATGAGATCTCTCCATATTATCAGGGAAGATAATTCTTCCAAGTCATCTATGTAGTAAACCATACATGCCTCTGAGGAAGGCCAAAATGCCAGAAGCGATAGTGGTTTATCGAGAAATTTCATGGTTTACTTAGGGCAATGACAAAAGGGATTGCCTCTCCCTTATATAGAGCTAGGGCCTGCTCCATCAAAGAATCCAGATTCATTCCCCCTAACTATTATCATTAATGGCCTTGGAAAAGGCTAAGTTTGACTCAACAATAATTGCTAGACACGTGCCATAAGGAACATGGCCTAGAGCAGATGAAATAGTAATCTCAGAAAAAGACTTTGATTAATCAGAAACTAAAAAGTTTCAACTCCCAGCCCGCAGAGCGAGCTGAGAGTTGGGGGACTTATGTTATATGTGAAAATCGGCTCATTCTAAATGAGCCTGTGAGCAGTCCGAGAGTGACAAAAGGACCAGCTCGAGAACATCCAGTTCGCCTCACCATCAGGTCGCATCGTAAAGTGACCTCACTAACTCGAGCCCCAGCACGGCAGAGTGAGCTTGATCTCTCCATTCTAAGGACGAGCACGCCCATAGGCTGAACGACCTGGTTAACGAAGTGTAACTAAGCAACATGAAGCTCGTCAGACAGAAGACCAAGTCAAATCATGCCCAGTGGCTACTTGGGACCCGCCTGCAGAAGATAATCTACAATAGCTGAAAAAGGATATTTAGTCTGTATATTCTATCTTGTATATTAAATGTTGATGTAACATATTTACTGCACATAAAATGACCATTGTAACCTCCTCTCCTCTATAAATATAAGGGAGGAGCCCTCCCTGCGGGAGGAGGCCACAATTCATATCGAAACTCTACTAAAACGAAGATTGATAACACAATATTTGATGAATTTATTTATCCTTATAGTTAACATTTTAAGGGCCAAAATGATTTATTCCTAGCTCTGATAGTGTGCATCTGTGAATTTATGTCAATTGGCATCATTTGCATAATTCTGCATAATTGAGTAGTTTCTGTAATTTGGTAATATCTTGAGTTACACTTATCCAATTGATGTGATTTTTATCTTGTAGGAAAGATAAAAGATAGATCTACAACTTTCATGAGGTCCTCTAAGATTGAATTGCACAATTGGGTACCTAAATTTTGAGTTGAAACCAACACCAGAATTATGCTAGAACACTGTCTCAGGCAGTTGACCTCTGCACACATATTAGACCATATCTGGAGAAATATGAGTCTAATTAAGGTGAAACTAAGCGGAAATGGAATATAACACATAAAGCCACATTTCATATGAAGACTTTCTTAGCTGAAAATGTCATTATGGGCATCAAATATTAGCTGCAACAAAGAGGTAGAGTTGCTGTCAAATGGGCTGATGCAGTATTAGACTTTCTTGGCCCCAATTAGCATGGATCTTGAGCTCATTGCACCATCTTTTGATCTAATACACACTCAGCTAGTTGGAAACCTATAAGCCAGTAGAAGAAGTAGAGAAAGCAGTCTACCAAGGAGCTAAAACACGCAAGGGCAGAGGAGAGGCAATCTGACAACTTTCTACCTACTCCCACTCTGCCAACATGCTGCCTTTTTTCTCCACCTGGGCAAAGCCATTTAGTCTTAGCTTTTTGTTGAGTTTTTCATTAAGTTTTTAGGTTAGTTTTAAGGTAGAATTTCATGGCTGATAGCAAGCTTTGCTCTCCCATTTTTCTTTGTATTTTCTGCCTCCATGGAAGGTTGAAATGTAACCAATCCAAGGGGCTGCAACTTTGAAGAATAATGTTAAGGTTTTGTTCCTTCTTTTTGTATTCCATTTGCTGGCCATCTCTTTCCTATTTTCTCTTTGTTTTGCTAGGAATATCTGAGTTTAATGGCTTCATTTAATTTAAATATTATATGATTGTTGCTTAATGATCAATATTAGGAAGATGATAGGAAAGCTAGCTAATGCATTGAGCTTTTGATGTATTTGCTTCTTGGTTGAATCTTGACTGCTTAGGATAGATTCATTAATCATTTTAAAGCTTTTTATTATGATTTTCAACAATTGAAATGAACATTTAATGATCAAGGATGCATTAATCTCAAGTTGAATTCCCTTGGCTGGTTGCTTGTCTATTTTTAGTTTAGCTTCTGTTTTGTTAGTTTCTATTATAGTAGTTTCTGCTAACCCCCCCAATTTATATCTCCTAATTTGATTGATATCATCCACAAATGATCTTTAGGTTTGACCTAGTGTTGCTCTATGCTACAAATAGTTTAGTGCAATCTAGTTTATAAATTTTTAATTTGACGACTTCGACACGCACGATCAAATCAAATGCTGTAACTACACTACCACAATAACATGCTACCGTGGACATAGGGTTTGGTAATACCTGGATTTGGCCGAACCATGTTAAATCTTATGTCTTTCTACTGCTCTTCCCTTCTTCTCTATTTATTTTGTTATTTTACTGTGCTTGAACCGGATGAAGGTCAGAGATCCCGTAAGAATCCCCCTGTTGGCTAGAGTTTGGACCATTACCAAAATTCGACGTCAACAATACTCATTTAAAAATATTGAAAAAATAAAAAGTTACTAAAAATCAATTATTTTTTGAGTAAATAAGTTTTACCATTTGCAAGAGGCAGAGGTATAAGAGTGTCTTCAAAAAGAGAAGACTACCAAACTTGGCAATTAAAGTGAGAGACACACACTTGTTTAGATGACATCTTTCTTATATACATGTGTAAATTTATTTTTATAAGGTAATATTAATTAAGGAATAAGGAAAAATAGAAAAAAAAATACTTAAATTTATGTTTTTATGTCACAGTTATATTCTCTTTATTGTGCCAACTGGAAAATACTCATACTGTAATAATAATACATGATTAGTTTTTTCTTAAAAGGTTAGGCATGATTAATGGTATCTTATTTGTGATTACTTTTAGATGACAGTTATAAGATATAATTAGTGAGGTGCTGCTTGTGATTAGTTCTTATATGATAATGGTGGAGTATGGTTATTGACACTTTACTCTTGATTAGTTCTTGTGATTAGTTCTTATATGATAATGGTGGAGTATGGTTATTGACACTTTACTCTTGATTAGTTCTTCAATGGCAACGATTAGACATGATTAGTGTGATCTCACTTTTAGATAATTCTTTGATGGCAATGGTTGATTAGTGACAACAACATGTTATTTGTTTATATATGCAATGCATAAATAGTGAAAATTAGTTTTTGGTAATATTTAATAAGTTACTTTATTTAGTTAATTAATAATTTTAGTAATTTAACACACAAAAGCTATAATAAATTGGAGAGAATTAATTTCATATATCATAGTTTAGCATAATTATTTATTTATATAATATTTAAATAGTAAAAATCAATTTCCAAGTTTCAGTTTCAAAAATATTCTTATGCTATGAGAGTAATTGCATGAGATTGTATTTCTCAACTACATTGAAATAAAATTTTATTTTTTTTTTAATTTTTTAATGTGTTTCTAACTATTGGGTTTAGACTTATCTGGATTTAAAAATTAAAAAATAAATTTGTATGAAGGAGAAAAACACTTGACCTAATTTTTTTTTATTGGTTGTAACTTAAAAAAAGCTTAAAAAATAAAATTAGAATAAATTTGAGTTTACTTTAAAATATTTACAAAAAAAAGATTAAACTAAAAATCTTTTTTGTACAAATAATAATGTGTCATTCTTCGTTGACATGTTAGTGGAGATATTCATATCTAGAATTTTAGTGTGTTGCAAAAGAAATTTGATAACATAAACATGCATAATCTAAACACATATAATCTATATTTGTAAATCATATCATGAAGAAGAGATTGAATTACTTTAATGAGGCTTCTTCCATTAAGTGCAAAAATGATTGCAGAGCTTACATAAAATCGATTTAAGAATTTCAAATAAAAAAGTTACTTATTCAAACTATAAAATACATATTACACTCTTATACTTCATTTAATGTGCAAAAATACCCTATAATTTAAAATTAAGTAGTTTAATATTTCAACTTTGAACTTGATGTGATTTTTCCCTTTTTCTATTTTTCCATCCAAATGAAAATCTTTCTTCCTTATCAAAATGTAAAATTTAAATATGAAAATAATAACAGAGTGCCATGGCCATAAAGCCTTCCACGAATAAAAACAAATTTCTATGTAGCTGAATAGTTGTAGAAGAACAATAAAAGTGATGCTATTCTTATTTTTACAAAAAAAGAAGATATAGAACAGGGTACAAGAGGCTAGAAAAAATGAAGCCAAATCCAAAGAATTAGGATACAAAAAGAAGAAATTGAATCCAATGGAAAAAAGAAAAAAGAGCAGAGCAGCACATCCAAAGATGAAAAGATAGCAATGTAACAGGTTGGTAATGGTGATATTAATAAGAAAAAAAATTGATAATACTGATAATGCAATAGTGAGAATGGCAATTTGAACTTTCATGGGCTGGCATGTATTTCTGCATCATTATTGATTCTTGAGATTTTTTAATGGGTGATTTGTTTTTTGTTTTTTAAGTTTTAAAGTGTTGTTGCCATGTGCTATTTCAGTGGGATGAAGAATTTTCCGTTAAGGATCTGGATGGAAGGACAATGAAAGAAATAAATTGCATCAACTTGAAACTTTAAACACTAAATTACCCTTTCTTAAGTTATAGAGGATTTTTTGTATATAAAATAAAGAATAAAGGATTATTTGTATTTTATCTTAAAATATATACATTTGTTAAGAAATATTAAATGATGTTGCAAATATAAACTTTTCTAATAAGAATGATATTTCTTTAGTTATGATTACTAATAGAGTTTCCCAACACAGATCTTTAGAGTGAGGATGACTCTCTTTAATTCATGGTTATCAAAGCCTATTAAGGGATCAATTGAATGGTCAATCAATTCTCATATTATAAGAAAAAATGGAAGATTTTTAAAAATTTATGCTTTTTATTTAATTTAATATCAAAATTTTATAATGAATTGAAAATGAACTAAATAAAAACAAACTATTTTTAAAAAAATATGTATATTTCCAATGCTACTAAACACTCCTTAAAACCAGTGACTAAAGACACTTACTAATAAAACACCTAAAATATAATAAAAATTGTGAATTAAATCTATATTCAAATTCAAACAGTTTTTAAAATAAAGAATATTATACTAATTTATAGGTTTTAAAATATCTAATAAATCCTAAGCAAGTATTCAAGTCCTCTCGCACTTTATTAGAAACCACAAATTCAACAATGGTCTTCAAGCTTATTATTTCAACCAAACAAGTTAAAATGATGGCATTTTTTTTTTAGTCAAAGGAGCAATATCAGGACACATATCAACACAAGTATTGATAATTTGGGAATAAAAAGCATTGTACACTACAAAAATGGCTTAAAATAGCGACGATTATGTATTGACAATAGTAATAGTTTGAACCACTGGCAAGTATAATAGCGACAGTTACAAGAACCGTCAGAAAACATAATGCCGAATTGACATTAGCGGTATGTGCAACCGCTGAAATCATCATGCATCGAGTATTTAGAAGTGGTTTATAGTTAACGGCAACTATATTTATCCAAAAATTTTGAAATTGAATTAGTGACGGTTATAGATACGTTGCTATTATTTTTAAAAATTTACTGATAAATTAGGGGGTTATGAAATCACTATTATTATTTTTAGAAATTTTTAATTTAATTTAGCAGGGGTTATGTAGCTGCCACTATTATTTTTAAAAAATTATCAATTTAATTTGCCAAAGGTTGTGTAACTATCGTTAAATTTTTTTAATATTTTTTTAAAAAATTTGAGACCACCCATTCTATTTTTTGTATTAATTAATGACTAAAAGACCATACTAGGTGATGAAACGACATTAGTGTAATAATAATCATAGAACAAATCCTGACAAAAGTACAAAAGTACATAAATATACATGACTAATCCTCTTAAGAACACATTCTGCAGAAATCCTCTTAAGAATACATGACAAAATATTGAACAAAGTCATTTCACATACCAACACGGTTATGCAAAATGACCATAACATCAATGTGAATATTTTGTGACCAGCTATCATTAGGAAGTAAACGCAAGAATCATAAAGTGGCACCTGAAAACACCAAGATATAGTCTATGGTCAGGTAGTAAAATGTATAAGCAGATATAAAGATGTTGAAGTAAATATAAAGTAGTACTATGAAGGTCATATATACAAAACCAAATAAATCAATAGGTGTAAGATATCAGATAAACATGTTTTTTATTTTTCAGATTAAAAGGTTTATCTCATAATGAATATGAAACATTAATTAGAATAAAAATCAATGAATATTTTTATTTTTTATTTTTTACCTTGGACGTCTTAATTTTATATCCAACTATAAGTTTTATTATATTGTAGTAATCAAATATGAAAGCAACAGAACAAGACAAGGTTGCATACTAAGTCTTTTGAAGAAAGAATGGCACCAAGTAGATGGAGAGCTTCAAATTTCAAGTTATTGTGCAAGATAGCAAACTGCCTTACTATTGCTGCCACCTATATTGAAAGACTATATTATTTTTCCATTGCTTAAAAGTTAAACATCTATATTAAGTTTATTTAGCATGTGGCAAGACTATGAATTGAGAAGCAGAACAACAAATTAACATAGAAATAGACAAATATTTAAAATGTATACTCATAATAACTAAGAGCTCGGATAAATAATCACTTCTAATTCTGTCTTAGGGCATCCTACTTAGAATCAAGTGCACAAGTTTCATAGAGATTTCCATAAGATGAGAACCTACCAATGTTTAACTCTTGTTAGTTCTATGGAAGAACTTAGATGAATGAAAAACACATACTTAATTAATGATGTAGGAAAAGTCAAAATTTTAACAACACTAGTTCAATTATGTCCCTTTGTCAAGTATGCAACAAGCATATAATCTGCAGATAGTAAGAAAAACTTACCATCCTGTAGAGAAGTTATCTAAGATGCTAGTATCTTGATGCCTCCAGATTCAAAGAATGTCATAATTTCATTTTCAGAAGCAGTTGATACTAAGTATAAAAATTCATAGCATTCTTCAAGAGCAGATGGACTTGATCTAAACAAGAAAATCAGCACAATAAAATCAACAATCACTTCCACAAAACAAAGTAAATGTATAGACAAGAATATGGAATTGAAATACAAACTATAGTACAATGTAACACTATAGCTTTTACATGACTGGAATACAAAAGAACACGTAAATAACAAATTTCATAACAATTTATCCTTTTTCATTTAATTATGGTATTGTTTCCCATTTTTTAATTATATTTCACTACAAACCCAAAAAATAATGAGCCAAATAATTTGAAAGAGTAACAAAAAATGGAACTTTTACTTACTTCGTGGAGCTAGACCAGCAAGTAGAGGAAGTAGATCGGTAAGCATCAGTAGTTATCCTGCCTTCTACAAGCAATAGATGGTTGAGAGGAAAAGGTCAATCATGTTAAAAAGCATTACATTAAGCAAAAATCTCAAAGCAGGCTACTGCTTAATACAGACATAAGATACAATAGTGCCAAGAGACCTCACAAGCATTTGTTTTCTGATCAATACAGACGTAAGATATAGAAAGATGCATTATCCAAAATTCTATTCCTTCTTAATTTCTATGAAGCTTAGGATTGTTCCTACCCACCCCAAACCATTTATGCTAGTTGATGTCAAGCTGACATATCACGTAAAAGCAACAAATCAAAATGAAGCCAAGCCTAACCTATATTACTTAGATAGAGTATGATTCTTCAAAACAAATTAAGCTTTTGATACCTTTATCAATGCTGCTTTCTCTTTTTCTAACCAAGTTTCTTGAACATTTCAAATGTGGTTAATCCAGTCTAAATGGAACTTGGTTTTTTATGAGTATATGAAATATGGTTGTGTTAAGAGGATTGAAAACCACATGTATCCCTAATGAACATTAGTAATCCTCTACTGTGTTTGAGTGCACACATACATGTGTTTTAAGGTTCTGAATTTATTATGTTGTCATTTGTTGGGGTTTAAAGAGGGACAGGGTTGATAAGGGTAAATGAACCAGTACAAGATTTGATTGATTAGCATCTTCTCAACTATGATGGTATTAGGACCTTAGCTATGTTATCACTTCAAGCATGCATATGAAACTAATAATTTGTCATTTAAGACCCTAACTAATAACCTTGGTTAAAGTAGTTGGAGATTCTAAAATGGCGAGGGGAGAACACATTGTTAGATCAGATATCTCATCATAGATGTTAACGTAAAAAGCATGATTGTAGAATGATTGATGCATTGAGGTGACCAATGCCCAAGTCTGAAACATAAGAAAACTTCATTTTTCATGGATTCTAGAGATTTTTTTTATTATTTTGATAGAACTTCATTACAGAATATGATGAGTTGCAATATTGACTGAACTCAACCAGAGTTGATGCTAGAGTGACATACAAACCTAACTTGTAGCACAGTGCAGTTGTGAAATCATGCATCACAAAATATATCAGTAAAAGGGAAATTTGATTTCTAGAAATTCCATACAACCACACTTGTCAGAAATTGTCTATGCCAAATACTATATCATAACAAATGGCTTGTGAGACAATTAGCCACAAGTTAAGATATATACATGCTATACTTACTTAAAACACATACCTAAATGGTCTGTGAATACACACATACATATGTGAAAGCCAAATGCACTGTCAGCGAAGATGTGTGGATCTCTACAATCTTTAGAAGGTGTAACTGTTTTGACATTTGACAGTAGAAATTAGTTTGGATTGGAGTTCACACAATTGTCCTTGACGACATTAGGAGGAAAGAGAGTTAACAAAAACAGTAAGAAGCTTTGACTTGTCATGCAAAGCAGATGGATGGCAAAATAAACTTTCACATGTGGAATGTTATATGAGTGGGTCGTGGGCATGTATGTATGCATGCTTTAAAGTTTCCAACTCAAATGGTCAAGTTGTTTCACAAAACCCCAAATGCCCAGGATAGGCTAAGGTTATGTTGTCCCAACTTTCTAGAATGAAGATATGTTTTGACAAGAAAAACTAAAGAACACCATCATATATG